>JAOEGS010011190.1:19855-48116 GCA_025447755.1 Corythornis vintsioides | reverse complement strand
TTAATTTATATTTTTTTTAAAGAGTGTTTTAAAATGTTTACCAGTCTGCATGTGATTCTTGCTGGAGAACTCATGTGTAGTATTAATTGGTGGACAATAATTGTCTTCATATTTTTGGCTGTAGATTAGCTTTCTGAAAATGCTTAGTGTTTTAGAAAGTATGTGTATCAAACCTTTGCTTTTTGTGAGTCACAGGATGCTTCAGAATACTCTATACTTAGGAATAAGCACAATTTTCACTGCTATAAAACGAAAGTAAAACACAGCTTTGGATACAGTGGAACATTCAATATCTTTCTTTTAATTTTGTATTGCCCACACCAAGTATTGACAAAGAATTAGAGAAATACTGTTCTTTCTCCCTACTTATAAAATGGAGATAAATTTTTAATTACTTTTCTGTTGCTGAATTGAACACAGGGGAGAGATTAAATTAAATTGATTGATTAAAAATGTGGCCAATGTAGCCCTTTTAGCAACCTTCCATTTAGGCTCTTTCTGTTAGTTGTCTTGATAATACTAGTTTTTCTTGCATATTTTCAATGTCAGAGAATTTAAGTGACACTTGAGAAGAAAAAGTATTGGAAAAATGTAGCTAACCACCAGATTGAGCACCAAGGCAGAGATTGCTTTAGGACAAGATGCAGTGAAGAGGATCAAACAGCTGTAAGAAGAATAAGGTTACCTGAAGCTAATGCTAACACCATATCTCCAGAGAAGAAGTGACAGGAAAATTTCAAATATTGCCAGTCTAAAACTCATTAATGTTGAGAGCTGGTGTGAACTTGTGGAATAATGTGTATAAAGACTAGATCTTAGAATGTCAAAAAATCAAAACCAATTTTGATGATTTTTTACGATTTTCTTCTAAAGATGCTATATGCATAAGATAATGTTCTTATCAATAGCTCCTGTGGACTCGTATAGCTCAGCATCCCTTTCTTCAAACGTGGTTTACAAATTCAGTTTTTACTGATGTTAATATTTGGTGGAAGCAGCCAAATAGTGAAACTACTATATCTGCCAATCTGCCTGCTTTGTGTGTATGTGTTAAATACCCTACAGTTTCTGAAGAAGCACCTAGGCATCTGTGTTTAGGCACTCAGCATGTTGTACAAATAGCCTAATGGTAAGCAAAGCTGGAGCAAGGTGTGGGAAGCCTGGGAGGGAAGGGTTCTCTGTGGCTTGTGTTCTTTGTTCAGTGGTGTGACTGTGCCTAGGGCTTTCTGTTTTATCTACTCCTGTGATGGAATTCCTCCAAGTCCCATTTTTAACCAAGCTGTACCTAAACTGTAGCCTTATGAATCACGTTGAAGTTTGTTCTATGTTTTTATTTTTATTCCATTCATTCTTAGCTTCAATATATGGTTCTTAGTCTGTATATTGTAGTGAATTTAATACTGGTGCTTAACTTGCACAATAACCTCTTATCAAGGAATGAGCCACCAGTTTGCTTGAAGGAGACTCTTAACATCATATAAATGGGGTAGTTCAATGACTAGCCAGATATTAATCCTGTCTATCAGCCAGAAGCTTACATATTTCAAAGGCACTTATGCCTATCAAGGACTGTTTCTGTAACAAAAAACTGTCTCATTACCAAGAAAGCTACAAGTCTGTATTGCTTAAAAGAAGTAACTAAAGCAACACTTGTGTTAAATAGTATTTCCAGGGAATATGTAAAGGGAATACATTCTAGAGGTGTCCCAGCCTTTTAGAAATTTGAGAAGACAGTCCTTAATTGAAAGAGCTATAAAATTATCCTGTCAGCTATTCCTATTTCTTTGTCAGCTGAATGACTTCCTAAAAATATTCTTTAGCTAAGAAAAAAAGTACCACGTATTAAGAAACATTATTTCTAGTTATGTGTCTTCAAATCTAATGGCTGAATTTTGTTAGAATACAATAATAGCATTCACTCTTTTTTAGAATTATGTTGAGCAATTTCCAGATGGAATGGTCTGGTTATTTGACTTAGGGTGCCTCTAGAGCAGAGTTTTAGCTGAGACAAGGGGTGCTTGGCTGTAGGGAATCTTTTAGGCATCTTCAGTTTTTACATGTCAGATGAGCATCCTAGGGCAGCATCAGAGCATGGAAACAGAAGGATGCCAGAAGTACTCCAGAACTGCATCGAGTACAGCTGGAATAGATGTTCAACCTCACAGACTGCCTGAGCAATCTACAGGAAAAAACCCTGAAGACGTGTAATGTGAATGTTGAGTGATTGCTACCAACTGTTTGTATAAATCTAGTCCTGCTGCTCTGCTCTTCTGGCTAATACAGACACAGCTCAGATGAAGAGTGAAATGTTGCAAGCATTTGGCTATGTGCATGAAACAACTACTTTGTGAAGAATTGTCTTCGTTATCTGGATTGTACCGGAGAGTGCCTTAGCATACAGAAGGTAAATGTGGGATTCAGGTGCTCTTATAGTCTAGCTGGGAGAGCATCAGTCCCATCAGAGGGATAGCAGTTTGGTTTTGTTCTCAGTTGCTGCATCTGGGGAAGAGGCTCCCATGAGCTCTCCTCTCTCTGCTGCTCTGGATGACAATCTTGCTTGGTCGTGCCTGGATCTGGGATTTAGCTTTACGTAGGACTTGAGCCATTTCAGAGTTGTTTAAGAGTAGTATTTTTATATTTAATAAATAAGCTGTTGAAAACAATGTTCACTCATGTTGCAACAGAAGTCTTATGGACATCTCCACTAGAAAGGAGGGAATTGTGGCAGGCACATTTTTCATGTAAGTTTTGGATGGATTGTTAGAGCCTTGAATAAAATGAACTGGATTTTGATTCATCTATAGAAGAAGCTGTTAACTGAGTTTTTACCTTAGTGTTCTATTACTACTAATCCCAAAAGAAGAGTTTGTGTAAAGTTACAGCCTTGCTTTAAATTGCTGTGAATTTTACTGTCTTGCTAATGAAGGATGATGAGTGATACAAAGGTAGTTAAGTTGGTAAACTTATCAGCACATCTCTGCTGCCTCCTGAATGTTTTATCAGCCTATTTGCAAGCTCTTAGTCCCTGCAATTTGATCATCCTGCTGAATTTCTTGTGCTGAAAGCACTTTATCTATAGCTATTTGTACTTCAGGGACCAACATTAACCCAGAGCTCTATATTTGATACAAAATAAAATTTATGCAGATGATTAGTCTGTACTGCAATTTAATGTTTTAAATATTTTTCTAATTCAGTTCAGTTTTTCTAATTCACTTCTTGTGTTCATTAAATTACTTAGAGTAAAAGCAACTGACTATCCAAGCATCCTTTTCAAAAGATGTGATTTGATCTTGAATAATAATGACTAAAAATATGATTTTGTAATGTTACCTATCTCTTAAGTAGTTTGTGAATGCTGCTTCTACCTCTGTAACAGAGACAATTAGGCTGTTGTGGAATGTGTAGATGATGTGTACTGTAATAAACCTTTTGTATTCCTCTGGTATGTGTTGTTTTGTTTCTTTTTTAATGTATCCCATGGGTGGATTGGTATGTATACCATTTGACTTGGATTTGTCATGATATTTTTCCAGTGCAACAATATTTTCATAAAGCTTTCTTTAACTATAGGGGAGACAGTCCTTGGATCTTCTTTATACTTATAGGGCATTGGTACTTGAAGAACCCAGAGTGAACCTAAGAATGCATGGAGAAGAGTTACAAACTACTGCTGCCTCCAGTGTGAGTGTAACTACCAGATTTAGTGGAAGAATGATAAGACTATCTGAAGCTTGGTATGTTAAAGTGTAACCAGAGTGCCATGAACCTTCCATAGATACCCAACAGCTCTGCTCCTCTCACCAAAGATTTGTAATTTTCTCTACATTTTGAAGAGCATTGGCAAAGGTCTGTGAGACATGTAAGTCTTCATCACCCATCTAAAATGTTCTTCACAGTCAGTAGAGAGAATTAAGCACATGAATTACATAAGACTGGTTAATCTATGGTTAGGTGTCCTAAAGAAAAAAGATTTTTTGCCTGTTTCAGTTTTGCATGTTTCTCTTACTGGCTGCAAGAGATGGTGGCCTGATTAACTCAAACTTTGTTGTTTAATTTTAGGTGTATAAGGTAGGGTCATATATAATTTTTGATGTTGTATTTCCCTTACATTTACTGTGTGATAACTATTTTGCTCAGCAAAGTCTATTTTCTATTGCCTATCATAAATTCTGTCCCCAAAAGCATAACCAAATAAATGGATAAATTTAAAAATTACTACAGGAAGAAACATGTCTTTTTTTGAATCAGAGAGATTTAAGTTTAAAATCTCACGGAATGACAGAGGAGGTTGGTCCATGTGAACCTGTGGACTGATGCAGCTGGACTTAATGTCCAGTTTGGAAAGTTTGAAAATTAGTAACTACTTCTGCATAGATTTGAACTTTGTATGCCTTTCAGGGAGTGCTTGGAGTAGGTGGAAGTGCAGGTACTTCCACCTACTCACTACTGTGGGAGTGATGAAGAGGAGCTGACACATTATTTCATGCAGATGGAATCTAGGAAATTAATGTAAATGCTTAGTAATTGGGCTTTATGTCTATCCTAATTTGAGTAAGGGGGAAAAAGAAGACCTATCCTCTTTCTGTCTGGGGCAAAGTATATTAAATTGTTTTCTGGAAATGTCACTGATTTGTATAAGGTAAATCAAGTAGGCTTCCCTTCCATAATCTGTGTGCACAGTGTGGATCATATCTCAGGTTTGTGTGTAGTCACCGCTTCCACAGGGCTTGAGTTTCCTCATCCCCAATTGCTTTCTACAATCCTCACTGGTTCTGTCATTTAGAGCCATGTCATGGATTAATTTCAGATGCCCGTGCACTGCTTTAGGTGAAACAAAAGAGTTTGTTAGCTTTGAGGTTAAATTTGTTTGTAGATGAGCAAACATCCTCAAGGTATTCTGTCAAACACAGGCTGTAATTATGAATCTCTTTGACTTATAGCACTGGTCCCTACACAATTTGCAAAGTGTACTTTTGGGAGACATTTGAGGAGAGGAAAGAGATTCTGTGATTAAAGCACAGGTCTGGGAAATCTGAGGTATCATCTGTTGAGTCCTATCTTTCCTTTGTGACCTTGAGCAAAGTGCTTGAAATATACTTCTATTTTGAAAAATAATATTTAAAACTAGCACCTTGTTCTTCCAGAGAATGAAAACCTTGAAGTGTTATGTGCTGACTTTACTGACACAAAAGAAACCCAACCCATCTCTCTTCCCCAGCCCCAAAAACATCACCACTGCTTCTTTTTATTCCTGTTCCCCCTGAAGAGCTATTTGTCAGGGAAAGAAGCTGGTGTTACGTCTTGTCCATCAAGTAAATGGTAACCACAGCACTCCCCTGTCTTCTATTATACATCCAGCCTCATCACCAAAGGCTATCATGCCATGTTTCAATTATCCATGAACAGAAAAGGTCTCCCTTTATTATCAGTATTTTTTTTTTTTTACTTGTTTCTGGTCTTTAATAAGATTGTGCAGTTTTAATGGCCTGCTTCTAATGAGTAAGAGGTGGGCCCAATTAAAAATATTCCCATCTTGAAAAGCAAAGGAAGGCTTTACCAAAAAAAAAGTTGTATGGGAATCCTTATTTAACTATACTCAGCACTCACAGTACATAGCTTTTTTAAACATATGTACTGTGGATATTTCAAGACATATAAAGTTGTGAGCTGAATAACTACTGAGAATGTCAGACAAAGGGTGGCTCTTGACTGGTCTGAAGTTCCAGCTCTGATTTTGATTAAATTTTGTGAACCAAATGAAAAGTTGAATCCTAATAGGTTTGAATTTAATTACAGGTAAAGAAACTTTTTTTTTTTTCATATCCATGCTCTGTTTTGTTTAATAATAAGGAAGAAATAAATTTTCTGTGTTCCCTCTTGCATGCAGAGTTATTTAAAAGGAAAAAAAAAAAAGGCAAACAAAACCAAACCTTGGGATTCTAATGCTTTTTTGTTTGCCTGCTCAGTATAAGTAGTTTTCAGTATGTGGATTCAGTCAGGGATAAATAAAGAATAATCCTTGCAGAGAACTCATTTTGCAAACAAGGAAAGGAGCTAGTGAAATAAATTTGACGTGTATATTTTTAAAGCCACCTGTGGAAGAGCTGTTTTGTATAATTTTATTGAAGTCTGATCAGTAATGTCAATAATCTAATAATAAGATATTACAAACTTTTAATATTTTTGGAGAAGAGTTTAATGATGTATTCATCTCCGAGCAAGTTTCATTAGGAAGAGATCTGTATATTCTCTGCAGTACAATGACAGCTATGGATATAAGTTTTAGTTTATCTCTAACTAGAACTGTAACAATTTTTCCAGACTGAGGGTGCATGTTCCTCTGGCACTGCTCACAGACTGTCTGGCTTGTTTTAATTTCTCCTGTATGGCATCTTTTCATTAATGTCTTCCTTTTGAAGAGTTCTTTTCACCTCCCCAGGAGAGAACTATTTTCTTTCACTGGTCTCTTTCTTAATTTCTGTAATTGTTCCCAGTGTTCACATTTCTTCCTTTTATCAGACTTCACCTGCTATAGTAATTTGTTTTCTTATTCTATGTCAATTCATTAAGCAAGGTAAATATTTCTTTAGAAAGTTTAGGGCTTGGGGTTTTTTTTCAGTTTTGACTTTTCTCATTCACATGTTCTGCTTCATTTTCTCCTATGACAATATATGCAGGAGGGCCATGGCCTTTTGCCTGAATGGCTTCAAACTATTAGCAGTTTTCAGCAATTTTAACTGAATAACTGGATTATGGTACTTGCTTACTGTGTCATCTTATGTAAACATTTTTTATTTCTTCAGTGGTTTGTTATTTTCAGACAGGTTTTGGTTTTTTTCCATATCTTTATTTACTGAGAAATCAAGGTTTCGTCTGGTAATGAACATAAGCATAGAAAGCTATACATAAGCCACAAGCATAATAATTTCTAAAGTTTTCAGCTACATTTTTATCCTTCTAATACATATTAATGTTATTCATGGGCAAATGTAAATATAGGTGGCTGCAGTGAAGCCTCTTTAATCCCCTGTGTTTGCATAAATGTGTTATCCATGGGGTGTTTTTCTGCTGTTGGTATATAATATGAGGGAGATCATCTTTAAATGTGCCCTCAGACCTTATAGACACTCAGGTACTGAGAGATAGAAATTAATGATGAAGAAAATAGTAGCAGTGTGTTAAAGGGCAAATTTTTGTAAATGGAATTTTGGGATCAGACTATAGAAATGTGTGCACACAAAGTTGGCATTCAAGAAAACTAATATTTTATAACTTGATGTTATAAGAAACTTCATCGTTGTTACTATGTTTTCTCACAAAGTTTGAAGTTCATGATACGGAATTCAGATCCAGGAAGCAATATTAGACAAGGAATACAGCACAGAATGCATTGCTCCTAGTCCCAAAGGTATGCTTTTAAACTTTTCCTGCCATCTGGTTTCAGAAGGACTTCTTCCATCATTTTCATCCCTCTTGCCCTCTGTCCCTCTTAAACAAATTTCTATAGGTCTTATACTGTTTGATGGGCCTGGCATTGGTTGTTTCTTTGACCTACAGAAGTACATCAAGAAACAACAGTGACTGTAAAATATAACATGCTATGAAATTATTTCTTTGGATTCAGCCAAAAATAATTCAGGAAGGTTCTAACAATAGTGGCCTTTCAAAAAACAATGCCACCAGCTGTTTTCCTAAAGGTATTTGCAATTTTATTTATTACAAATATAATACAAAATATTACAATTTGCAACTACACTGCAGGTAGGATGTTGAAATTAATTCAGAATTGTTAGGAGGATTATTATCTCTGAAATTCCTGATTAATTCCACAAACTGCATTTTGAATAGAGTGATTTGATTGCCCATAGTTTAACTTGATTGTACAAAAAAATATTTTCCCTATGTTACCTGTTGAATAAAGTTCTTAATTTCTGCCAGTTAAATTAAATACATACTCTAAGGCAGTGTATCTATTTCAGCTCAGTCTTATAAGTAATGTCTTCCAACATGTACAAAATATGCTTTATGGTAGGAAGAGTTGGGAACATAACAGCGTTCTCTGATATAATTCCATCCTAGCTGCTTTGGATATGGTCTTGATTTCTGTCTATTTCTGCATAGAAGTTTGAACATAGTTGGCTGCTTAAATATTGTTTTAAGCACTGGAAGATCAATGAACCTGCAAAACTGGACAAGGAGCTGTAAGTGCTCTAGTCCTTTCTGTTATTTACACTACCCACCTGAAGGTATAGACAAACAAAAAAGAACTAACAAGGTCTGTGTAGTGAAACATGCTAGGATAAATAATTTAAAAGAAAAAAATATTCTGCAAGAATGCACAGAATAGAAATTCAGTCTGAAAAGAAATGGGAAACTACTGTCAACCATTTCAAAACAAGCAATACAGACCTTAATTTTACCATCTAGGTTGTGATTTTGTTCCTATACTTCTGAAATGTGCATGTGCATATCCTTTGCATATGAACAACAAAAGTGTTTAAGTGTTTGAAGGTGCTTTTTTTTCAGAACACATAATGCTTCTGCTTCTTATCCAAATGGATGCTACACAGAAGCCATTTGTTTCTTATCCTTTCTGATTTCATATGAAAAACAGAATCAGAACACTGAACACAAAAGAGCATAGAAATTAATTGGAAAGCATCTAGCAGTGTCAGAGTTTTCTGCTTGAATTCACTTAGACAAGCTTGTGATGCATGTGGTAAAGAGGTAAATATTTTTATTTTTTTGTGTGGAGAGGAGTATCTCTATACATGTAAGACCTGATTTCTAAACTACCTAATGGAAACACTGCCTAATTAGTAATATTTAAGCTTACTGCTGTTGAAGACAACCCACTGTATTCCTAGCTTCTGTGGATGCCAATTGTGATGAGTATGAGTATATAACTTTAGCATTGGAATTACTTCCCATATATCCCATGCTAAAATTATATCCCATAGCACTATGAACAGACTGTCCTAAAACCCAAGTGTAGTCTACATATGTATTATTCTGCCTAGTTACAGCAGCAGCAAGGCTTACAAGTTTTTATCTACTAAAGTCTCTAACAGTCAGCTTTAACCCATTCACAATTTAAATACACATTTTCCAAGAAGTATTGTCCCCAATCAATTATTATTGTCTTTTATTATTACTATGATGCAGCAGTAACAAAAGCAATGCAAATATTTCTGAGATAATGATTTAACTTTTATCTCTTGGTTTACAAAGGGGCTATTTTTTTTTACACAGACTTAGACGTAAAAGTACATATTTTGTCCTAGCTGTAGGAACATATTGTTACAGCAAATGTGTGGATTGGTGAGTGTTCAGGGACTCATTCTTGAGTAACTGTTTCATAGATTTAAGTAGCAGTTATGTGAGATTATATATTACTATAATCTAATATACTGTAATGTGGTCAAAACTATTTAGCAAGAAAGGGAAGAGAATGCCTCAGGGAAGCCTGGACAGCCTTCTGATTTGCCAGACTATAGTTGTATGCATCTGAATGAATATAAAATGCTTTAATAGCTTCACATGTTTTCAATACACATTAACTTTACAATATCCTTGTTCAGTAGTCATGAGCACCCTACATATTCTCAAATGTAGTTGTTCAGTAGTTGGATTAAGGCAAAGACATACAAAGTTTTTGCAAGATCAGGGTCACATAAAACACAGTATGTTTCCCTACATCAGTTTCTGAGAGTTGTTCAGGTAGAGTAGTTTGGAGACATTGGATTGCAAAGTAGTTTAAATAGATTTAGCTTTCGTGTGTGTTAAAGTGAAAACATCAAAACATACATTATCTTATGTAAAATTATCTGTATACCACACTGAAAGTATAAATGACATACTTTTGAATTTTCTAAGACTATTTGCATAGTTAAAGTTGTTAATGTTTTTTTGTCTGTCCTGTTGGAGTCTATTGAGCTAAATGGTTGTTTAAAGTACTATGTGTGTATTAAATATCTTCAGACTGTCATAAAAAAATGCAGAGGGTAATTCAACCTTATTGTTGGAATTTAGCTGGTCATCTTGTGCCATTGACTCATACAAGCATCACTGCCCTTATAGATGTTTTTTTTTCTGAGTTCTGGAGGAGGAATGATTTGGCCAGGGCCATGCGACATTTTTGGTGGTCCAGAGGCAGACACAAAGTGAGGTGTATTGTGCTGGCCTTTATGTAGTCTTGTCATGTACATCCAGTCTTCCTACCAAAGGGAACAAACACATCCTATAGGAGTAGATGGCCTTTAGGCAGAGCTTAGATAGTCTGACCTATATTGTAATTCTCTTCCTTTGATGTGACATTTATTATACAGCATTTGAGGTGAAAGGTATTATGTTACTAAATGTTAGTGATGCATGTTTTTTTTTTAAAATTTTATTATGGCAAAGGAGCTAATGTACATGACTATTATTTCCATCCATTACCTAAGCTAAGGAAGTTCTAGGCTTACAGATTTTGTGGTAGAATATGAAAGGGTTCAAATGTAGTCACTTCATTTTCTGCTGTTAAGTTTTTGTTTTAGCATATGGTTCATAAAGACTGCTCTGGATGCAGTTTAGGGAAATGCTAAGTTAGAAATAGTACTCATGCTTAATAGTACTCATCCTTCTGCACAGCGGTGGTACAGTCATGTCTTTGTCTTGAAATTCCAAAAAGATATAAGCAATGTATTTTTAAACAGGATGACATATTTTGTTTTCATGCTGAGTTTTTTTGGTATCTCCTTTTAATCACTAGAAAGTCTTCTAGAGATGCTCATGGGCAGAATTTTCTATCAATTTTTTTTTTTTTTCAAAAAAGGCTTGTTGGCACAGATGCCTCACTCGTGGGGGGAAATCAATCTCTTGAGCAAATGGTTGCTTTCTCTGTGCTTGCAGGAGCCTCCCACTGCAAAAGTCCTTGCAGCAGGGTGTTCATCTGGATCAGGTTAGAAAACCTCTGCTGGCATTTCACTCATTTCTTAAAACTCACCTGTAGTCCTACATGACTATTTCAGAATCTGGGTGATCTGTTTATTCTGATTACTATAAGTTGGATGAAAAATGTCTCCTTCTTTAATTATGTATAAAAGTCTACCCTGTATGACTGTTTCTGTATCTTCACTAAAGGTTTATACTGATTGTTTAGAACGAGCTGCATAATGTTTGGCCAGTTTTGCATCAGGAACTGCCTGGAGAACTCGGTGGTCCTGTCAGATTCTTTGTCCGAGGTAGATGCATTTTTAACGAATATAGAAACATAAGTTATGCATGAATAATATATTAACTGACGCATACAGATGGCACTTATCAAAAGATCTAGGCACAGCAGGATCTGCTTAGGAAAACTTCAGGGCTGTTTGAAAGTCCCACGTGGAGCCCTCCTGTACCAGTTAGGATTTTTGTTGTGGAGCTGGCTAGGGTTTCAGTCATTCTTTTTTTTTTTTTTTTTTTTTTTTTTTTTTTCTTTTTTTTTCTTTTTTTTTTTTTCTCAAACATTGTCCCCTTGTCCGGTCTATGCAGAGATCAGTTGGGAAGCTTTTACACCACCTGGGAATTTACTGGCAGAGGGTACTGGGTGTGCATGCAGCCACAGCACCGATACCCGCCTATGCAATGGTTGGATTTATTGGACTTGAATTTTATGTATATCCCAACTATATATTTAATTTTATAGCTTTTGCCACAAAACAAAAAGTCCTCCTGAAATTCTTAAAGAATGATATATATATTTATATCTGGATTGAATTTTGCCCAGGGTCTTTTAGCCTAATATGTAAAAAAAAACAAGAAACAGGTTTGTGGGGTTTTTTATCTGTTTCTTTGTTCTTCTAACAATGTGGTTAAAAAGAAATAGAGTACTATTTGTAGAAGTACAGCTGGATCAAGTGCATAAGAGTATTATGTTTGTTCAGTGAGATTGACAGTGTTTACCCCTTTGTGATAGAGAAATAAACACTCACAGCTTGATAGGAAAGGGAATGAAAAGGCGAGAAGACAACTCATTAGACTTTTAAGGAAAGGAGTTTTTACTATTCGGTTGTTCAAACTGAGGATGCAGTTTACTTTACAAAATGTTATTAGGAGGTAAAACTTTAATCCAGACAGGTACCTGGTATTTTAGGAATTTATCTGGTTTAAGTATATGAAATTTATTATCTCTGACTTGACATCTACCTGGCAACTTTTATAAATGTACCTATTATATTACCTTTACAAGTCTATTGATTAGAAGAAGCTGTGCATTATAAATAAATCCATTTGCTGCAGGACATGAAGAAAAGGTATGCTACAATTTACGCAACATCCTATGGCTTAGAAACCAAACCCCCAGAGGCATGTAATGGGATAATTCAGAACATATAATACAGTACCTGCAATGACTGTCTGTGGTTCAACCACATGGAAATATTGTTTTTGGCTTGGGAAATTCAGGATCATTAGGATGCAAATTCAAACCAGGTCACTGTGCAGTGTGCCACTTCTAATGGAAACAGATATTAGAGGGGTTCGTATATGTTAGTGTTTTTAGCACCTTCTTAAAGCAAAACCTGAAGGCAATCTCCAGGAATTCACCTTCTAATTGAAGAGTATAGATTAGAGGCAGACCAGGAGAAAAGCCCCTGAATGCCAGTGAGTTCTTGCTGTGTTGCAAGAACACTTTAAACTATTTTGCTCTGTAGAATCACTATGATGTAATTCATGATCATCAGCGAGGCTGTCCTGGTCATCTGAGAGATTTATGTGGAATGTAACATACCATAATTATCACCTTATTTAGCACTTGCTTTTGTTTGTTTTTCTTAATCCAGATGAGTCATTATCACAGAATTTTATTCACATTAATGGTTGTTACTATAATTTATCTTAAATTTGTGTACTGATTGTCTTCAAGGGAGAGTAAAAGTTTTTTTTTTTTTTTTTCCTGGTTATTTTTAAATGAAGTGGATCTATAGCTGATGAATTGTGGTTGATTGTCCTGGTTTTGGTTGGGATTGAGTCAGTTTTTCTCCTAGTATCTGGTATGGTGCTGTGTTTTAGATTCCATGTGAGAATAATGTTGATGACACACTGATGTTTTGCTTATTGCTAAGGAGCCCTTATCATAAGTTAAGGATTTTTCAGTTTCTCATGCTCTGGCAGTGAGCAGGTGCAGAAGAAGCTGGGGAGGAGCATGACCAGGGCAGCTGAGCCCAACTAGCCAAAGAAGGTTACACTCAGTGTGTAAACTCAGAGGGTTGGTTGGTGGGTGGAGTGATACTTGGGCATCAGTCAGGGGGTGGTGAGTAATTGCATTGTGTATCACTTGTATTTTCTTGGGGTTTATTTCTTTCTCTTGTTATATTATTTTTCATATCAATTATTATATATTATTTTAGTTATTAAACTGTTCTTATCCCAATCCACAAGTTTTACTTTTTATCCAGTTCTCCCATCTCTCTGACAATGGGTGGAGTGAGTGAGTAGTGCATGGTGCTTAGTTGCTGGCTGGGGTTAAAAAACAACCCTGGTATCTGCAATTTTGTGTAAGATTAGAATCATCATAGAATCATCATAGATATTAGGGGCTGGAAGGGACCTAGAAGATCATCTAGTCCAACCCCCCTGCCACAGCAGGATCACCTAGACCAAGTCACCCAGGAACAGATCCAGATGGGTCTTAAGTGTCTCCAGAGATGGAGACTCCACAACCCCCCTGGGCAGTCTGTTCCAGAGCTCTGTCACCCTCACTGAGAAAAAGTTCTTTCTTCTGTTGACCCTAAACCTCTTGTGCTCCAACATGCACCCATTGCCTCTCATCCTGTCATTGGATTACATTGAGAAAAGTCTGGCTCCATTAGTGAAAAAATGAATATCTAAAATATGTTTTGTGGAAAGGGTGGATTGATTTGTTGCTAAAAAGTGTTGCTTTTAGGAAGATAATAAAAGGTACTACTCGGCTATGTACACTTGAGTCCAGGTGCTGTGTTACAACATTTTCAGAGTATCTTACAATTTTCCACATTGCCTTCTGTGTTGCAGTGACCCCTATTTTTTTATGGTGGCTATGTGAATTATTGGGCAGCAGAGCTTTTAACTTTTGTTACATGTTAAGTTGTAACATGGATAGCTGGGTGGTTGTCAATCCCTCTTCCTAGCTTCACTCAAGAAGATCATGCTCTCTTACAGCATCTAAGCATGTGATATAAGGACGAATTGAACTGAAAAGTTAGTTTTGTTCAATTTCTTTAGCAGCAGAAGTAATTCCAACAGCCTGGCTCTTGGAACTGGTGCTCTACCAACTTTGAGTCTATGTACCAGACTTTGAAACCTAAGTCTGACAAGGTGAATCTTGTTGGTATGAAATCACATAGAACTAAAATATGCCTCAGTACTGCTCAATAGCACTATAGCCAAAAGCAAAATACTTGGCTTTAATAGCCAACTCTTTTTTTTTTTTTTTTTTTCTTTTTCTACCTTTGAAAGTATCAGTGGTACCAGATTGTAACTGCCCTGTGACAGAGCTGTCAAATACCATGTTCTATGATACTATTACAGAACTTCACACTACATCTTGATTGGTTTTTTTCCCCATGATGTTCCCAGAACCACTTTTAATTCTTCTCCTAAGGGGAAAACAGGATGGTGTAAGGAAAAAACATTGCAAATCTAAGCCTCCAGTTACTGCTAGCAAGTGCTCTTGCTGCTGTAGCAGAAGTACTTTGGCATGCTTTCAAAGAAAAGATCCTTCATCTCGTCTGTTTCCAAACAAAATACGTTTGTTTTGTGAATAACATATTTTTTTACTGTAAATACTGTGCAATTAAATAGAATAATGTACTTCATGTTATAATAATACAGTAATTCATTAACTAGCTTACTGTTTTTCAATAGTGGCTTTTAGAAATGTTTATGGGAATAAAGAAGGGGTGCAGTTGCCCAGCCTCTCTTAACAAAGACCCCTGATGTGAACACATTCTGGAGTTTTCTCCAGAATTTAAAATTTAAATAGAAGTGTCTCATAAAATTAAATTGAAGAGTAAAATATCTCAGTATGTATTATATAGGTATTAAGGAAAACAGCATTAAACCACTCCTTAATTATGAACAGGTTTCCAAAAATACATAGCATTTGTTATATAACCATGCCCCACTCCACACAACTATAGGTACAACTAAAATTTCTGTATCATGCAGGCAGTCATCTGGCAAACAAATTCACTGCTGAAATCTGCTTAACTGAAACCTGCTCTTAATGATTGTTACTAATTAGAGTATTTCCTTGGTCACAGAAGTTTCAGTGCCTGAGGCAGTAAAAAAGTTAATAATATCAGAAACTCCAGAAATGAGTGGGGCAAAAAAAAAAATAAAACAACCTGAAGAATGTACTACAGAAGATAGGAGAAAATAAACACAACACATTGTGAAGTCTGCACCATGCTCTTCTCTGTGCCAGAGAAAAATCTAAAAACAAAAGTGTTACTTATAAATTCCTCAGTAGTGAGATGAAATTGAAGAGTAAATTTAAAAAGACGATATTGGATAAATTTGAGACTTTTTTTTTTTAGCAGTGTAAAAGACTTGTGTCCTCATTTAGAAGCCTAACAGGAGCCAAGCAGCCTTCTTTGATTATGGAATTAGGGGAGAAATAAGTCAGGTGGCTCCTGTAAATCCTTTTAGTAGGTAATCTATCTCTGCTAACACTCTTCCCCCCTCTTCTCCAAACTTATCTTGCCACTACCCCAGTCCTGGGATGTCATTCTTGATGCATATCTCCTTGTTTCAGGTTATTATATCTCTCATGGTCTTACTGAGGGTCTGGTGTCCTGTGCCTTGAGGAGCTGGCTGAGCTGCAGGCAGGACGCTCAAGGGAGAAGCCTGCTGAGAGGCTGCAGAAGGGAGAGGTGATCAAGTGTATGGCTTTGGGTTGTGTTGGAGAAAAGGTGTGAAGGGACCTGCTGACTACTCAGTGGTACTGGGTGCTTTTGAGGAAGGTGTAGCAATTCCTGACAGTGCTTTGCAATGTACTTGCTGTCAGGACTGGAGAGGGAGGCTGCTTTGTTTCCCTCCCATCCTGAGTGTACTAAGACAGTGGAAAGGTGAGGGATGCTTCACCTCAGGTGCTTTGTAGTTGACTGGGACAGGATTAGAAGCAAAGCTTAGTTCCTGATGTATGTAGAAAGCCTGGAGAGCACTGTCAGGGCTCCTGAAACCTCAGAAGTTGACCTACCTAAAGTGAGAATGCTGAGCAGAAGCAGCTGTCCCTGTGGGAATGTTGAGGACAGGGCATCTTCAGTCTAGACTGAGCACAGCTGTCTTTGATGCTGGGGAGCCTCTGTTGAGGCTTTATGAACCAAAAATACCCTCAGAAGTCCCTATGACATGCCATTCAAAAGAATTATGCTTCTGAACACAAGGCAGTTTTTACTTTTTCTAGAACAGTTGGTTTTATGTTGTTTTGGGGTTTGTTTATTTGTGTAGTCTCCTTGCACAATGGTGAATATCAGAATTTTGTTTCCCTTCACCTGATATTATTCAACTTAGGATCCAGGGAAAATGTTTTAAAGATCAGAATATATATGTGGCTTCAAAGAAGAGTGTGCTGTGTTGGGTTTCGCTTGTAGTATTTGTAGAGTTGCTTCAGAGAAATTACTTGAAATTTACTAGGATGGGAGAAGAGAGAAGGAACAACAATGTTTTCTGTATGATGGTATTTGTTTTGAGATAAAGTATATTTATTTTTGAGAGCCTTTTCAGTATATGTGAGCTAATGCTTTAACTACATTCTGATACATTTTAATGGAAATGTCTTCATTTTACATTCTGCCTTGCAGGGCTGGGTTTTTTTCCCTGTTAGTATGAACATTACATCAATATCTACAACCAAAATTCAACCCAAAACAGCTGATTTCCAGGCTACTGCAGCAGTAAGCACTTTTAGGGCAGATATATATGTGCCATTTTGAGGCCCTCCAGAAGAGTGGCTTGCTTTCTTCTCAAGTTGTATGTAAAGATGTGTGCCAGTAAACCAGCTTGCAGCAGTGGAAGAAACAGCCACCTAATCTTCCAGCATCCCTTTCTTAATTCTCTGTCAGGGCTAACCTGTGTTCTGAGAAAGCTTTTCTAGGTTTTACTGTAGGCTCTCCTCTGTAAGTGATTTAGAAGCATCTTTGTATGTGATGCCCTGTGCTAACATCAGCAGTTTACTCTGCCCTTCTTTTGGCTATGGTTTGCTTGATCATGCCTGTGGACCATGTGAGATGTGCAGTGTCAACAGGAGATCAGAAGGGTTGGAATGAAATATGGGAATCTTTAACAGCTAATATTTTTATCTTAAATCATTATGGTGTAGCCCAGTTTAGATACATGTTTGATTCCCATATCTTTGACTGACTACTTTTTGTGATTCAGTAAACATTGGGAAAATGTGGGTTGAGAAGCTGTCAGCCACAAACTAGAAAAAGATGAGGGGTTTTTTTTTTAGTGCTGTAAATTTCAGCAACACAGTAACACCACACTTGCATCTGCAATCTTACTGTTGTTTTCCTGGGACCAGAAACCTGTATGGTCTGCTATTTACCAGGAATTGCTTAAGTGTACACATCAAAAATAAAGGATGTCTAAAGGCAGCCTTCAAACTAGGGAGTTCATACCTTTCTATTAAAATTTTCTTGTCATTTTTGGGTAT
Organism: Corythornis vintsioides; assembly: GCA_025447755.1. Lineage (NCBI taxonomy): Eukaryota > Metazoa > Chordata > Aves > Coraciiformes > Alcedinidae > Corythornis > Corythornis vintsioides. The sequence goes on along the minus strand of JAOEGS010011190.1, from coordinate 30,451 downwards.
CCAGAAGTTCAGGAACTGAAGCTGAGGTTTAGATGAATCAAAACGTAGTTAAAATGGTAGGAAACCCAGACAGTTGTAGTCAGTATTGCTTTCAAGGTGCCTTTTCATGACCTGGATGTTTTTAATCCTTTTTTTTTTTTTTTTTTTTTTTCATGATGTGTTTTCAAAGATCAGTTAGAAATGTAAGTCGTCTTAAACATTAAAATTGGCTCCTAAAAGATTAATTCAGGTTCTGAAAAAAAAATTACTTTCTGTACTCAGCATGTCACAAAGCTGATTCATTGCTGTAATTTTTACACTCCATTTTTACATCAGTGCAAGCCCATTGAGTTTTCCATTCTAAAACTGGAGCGGCAAGAGCAGTAAATCAGTTTTCTTGTAGGAAAATAATAAATGTCCAGTCAGAAATCTCTGGAGAGTGCAAGTTGAGTGATCTTTAAATAATTCTTCCCCAGTAGGTTACATAGACCACATTTATAGCCTAGGGGTTTCCTTTCTCCTTACTTGACCTCATTTTTTTAGATAAAATGTGGTAGTGTAATCAGTTCATTGAACAACTAAATGCTGGGATGAAGTTTATGACCTTTTTGAAAGAACCTAGTTGTTTTGTTCACCAGAGTGGATTTTTTCTGGCAAAGACTTTCTGGCAGCTTGTCTTGACATCCTTCCAGACTAGAACTTATGTCTGAAGCTTAGCTGGTTACTACCTGCTCACCTTTTCTTTTTTTTTTTTTTTTATTCCATTTGTCAAAAATTTCTCCTTGCCAAAACTACTATTTTCCCCCTAGAACACTTTTTTTCACCCCAAGATCTTTTTTTTCCTGTTTTTTGTAAATCCTTTAGTTCTAAAAGACTGTATTGCATGCCAGCTACGCTAACAGTACTAGGTTGTGGGGAGAAAAAAATTAGCTGAAACATCAAAGTTACGACAAAACATGTCCTCAAATATACTTCTTGGTCTTGTTTACAAGGGACTGTTACTGTTAGGCAGACTAGGAGTTTGATGCATGTAGGTAGCACTCTTCTAAACATCTCCAAGAATGGAACTTTGTGGGAAGGAAAAGAGGAAAGAAATAAGAATGTTTCATCATTTTGCATTACTCGTCTGCCTCAAGATCTACTCACTTTCACGAAGTAATGTCTAAGCCCCTCAGAAAACCTTAACAGTAACTAAAAAAATGTGTTTATAGTACTGCACTGGGTTTAAGAAATGGCACCACCAGTAAGCAGGAGACAAGGAGGCCAGTGGCTTTCTGTGTGGCTGTCACTGTCCAGGGCAGACCTCACCATTTCACTGCTCTACCTGGGCTTTTAAGAATGTGACCTCTTCTGTTGTCCTCCCTCTTATCATGTCTTAATTCACACAATTGAAACCATCTCTGACTTCTCTTTTTACAATACTCTAACTAAAAGCTGTTTTCCTGTAGAATTTGAGGTTTTGTTTACCTGTTTGTTTTTAAATTTAAGAAACACTGTTGTGATTAGGCAAGTGACAATATTTCTGAATCTAAAAGCCAAAGTTTGAACACTGTCATGTCCCACTCAGTGGACAATGAGGGAGGTGAGTGTCTGTAATAATAAAGAGAAAAGGTTATCACTAACTGTGGATCTAGAGACATCTCACTGGATCAGTCCAAGTCTTTAGTTTTTTGGTGGTGGGTTCACCCCAATCAATATTTTTCTGTCCCTTTATACCCTTGAGATATTTGGGTGGGATTCCCAACTTCCACAGGCAGTAGGGTTGATTTGCATGAGCCCCATGAACTAGAAATAGTGTAGCCCATGCTAGCCACCTCCCCCATGGCATGGACAGCAGAGCACTGAATGAAGGAGAAGACAGAGTCCCACCTCTGCTGAACTTCTTCCTTTTGTTAAAGCCCATCTTCAAGGAGCCACAGACAAGGGGAGCAAGCAACACTTCTCCTCTCCAGACAGGTCTTTCCAGATCTTATCTCACTACACAAGGTTTGAGGCACACAATAGCTGGGCTCTTACAAACACAAAACAAAATGAATCTCATAGTAGATATACCTGAGGGGCAAATAAGCTCAAAAGATCATCTCTACAAGATTTAATCAAAGTCTATAGATGAATAAAACAGTTACACTTTATGGTTCCAGTGCAGATGGCAAACAACTCAAATTCATCTAGAATACAGAAACACACCCTACAGATCTAATGGATATATAACTAGCTGCAGATGGAAGACTCTATGTGCGAAAATAGCATGGGAGTATTTAAAATCCCCAGGCATGTACATTTCTCTTAACCATAACTAATTAGTAAATAAGAGTGGAGAACTATTTTGGAAGTGCCTTTGACTGTAAGAAGAATAAAATAAATACAAATCACATGGCTAGAGGGTCTGTTCTGCACCAGCAACAGTAAAGGTCACATTCTTAATTTACTCTTTCTGAAAATGTTAAATAAATAGCTGAGCTTCCTTGACTATACTGTGTTTGTAGTAATTTGGTTTCCAATCAGAATCTCATTTATCCTGTTGGACTGTGAAACTCTTTAGAGGAAAGATTCTGTTAGTTCTTCATCGTGTATTTACTCATTGCATGTTCTGTCGCTATCCAAATATAAATAAGTCTAAGCCTCAGTGTTGTAGGGCAATTATTTTAATGCTGCAGGGTGCTTAGGTTTTTTGATTCTGACACTGAGCAAAATGTTCTTCCAACAGACTGCTCTAAATACAAGGCCTTTAATCTGTAAGTTTTTTGTGTGCAAAGCAAATGGGAGACTGTAGACTAGCAACCATGGAAACTGAAATCCTTTGACTGTAACATTGCTTGGGTATCGCCTACACAGGCTTTAACACTAGGTAGTCAACATACCTTCTCATTCCCTAGCCTCCAGGTTGCAAGCAGTAATTTAGATTTCCAATGGTGTAATTGCTGTTTATTCTGATCTACCTCCCAGCTATCCCATTTCATTTATAGAGTTTACCTGTCTGTTAAAGCTTTTGATTTGGCAAGTCAGAAATCTACTTTTCAAGAGCAATATTTCCATATTTGAATTGATAATATAAGATTCAACATCACTTTTTTTTTGTGTTTCCTAAATTCACTCCTTGGACATAGCCAAGGTAATAGTCAACCTTTTGCTAAGTATGAACGTTTTTCCTTTGTTTTCTTAGCAGCATATGAGAATGCAGAGATTATGTTGCCATTATAATACACTACAGTGCCTAGCAATGATGTACAGATCTCCAAAACTGTATTTTTAGATGGAAGAAATTCAGTGACTGATTCTTTTCTCTGTTATTGTGTTTGAAGTTATGCTCTTTTTATCTGACATTTTCAGAAGGCTTTAGAAGTCATTGCAAATCTTTCTGCAAATCATCCTTTTTTTTTTTTTTCCTTATTTGACTCTGCATCTTTAATCCAAAGAAAACTTTGATTTTTAAATGCAATTTTTCATTCTCCCTCCAGGCATTTGGGCAGTTTGTGTTTAATGCTAAAAAGAGAAGAACAAAAAGGTACAACAAGACTAATAGAATAGGGAGCATAGTCCCCTTCCACTGGACATCTCCCAGGTTAAAGTACTCTAACATCTGGAGTTAGAGTGCATCTCTAATTCCAGATTCAGCTTCTCAACCTTGGATTACAAGCTATTTTAGAAAAAGAAAAACCAACCTCTTTTAATCTTTTCTGTGGCAAAGTTCGGCTTCACACAAGATAAAATTCACTGCAGTGATGACTACCAATGGAGTGCTCAGTTTTGGAGAATTTCTCTGTCTTTCAGGTACACTTGTTAATTTTGTATTCAGGGACAGTTGAATCTGGTAAAAATAGAAAATGTGTTGTGCACAGAATGCCCTTAGTTGGTCTTGCGTTAGAATGCTCACCTACAGGTAAGAACTCAGACCTCAAGCATAGACTTAGCGTGAGGAAGAGAGACATTTAAAACACATGTTAAAGAGGCTTCACAGCTGAATTCCAGTTTCTGTTCAATTGTCTCATTGTCAGTGTTTCTGCAGCCTGTTGCTGTAGGCAGCAGGTTGGCCACAAATATTTGGGTCTGCACTTGTGGCCCCAGGAGTTTAAAAAGGAAAAAGAAGAAATTTCTAACAGCATTTTGTCTGACATTCTTGTTTCCAGACTGAATGAAATTGGGGAGCTAAGTCAGTTGCAGTGAAGGAAAGGAGAACTTGGGGAAAAAGCCTACTATCTGTCTTTCTAGATGTTGAAGTGATCTCTCCCCATCTGCCTGTTATTAAACCTTTAGCCTGACATTTGAGTTCATGTGCAGCCTACTGCACGTGAACTATGTTAACTCGACTATATAGCTGCCATAAAATGGCAATTTAATTGATTCTGCAGAGAAAGAGGTGAGAATGTGCAAATGAATCATTATCACAATGAACAAAACTGATCATGAAACCAATGCCTTAGTTAGTTGAGATCTTTTTGTACTTGTGCATATGAAGAGGTGAAGGGGTCTGGACTGAAGGAATGAGGCTGAGACTGGAAGGAGAGTGTTTGAGGGTTTTTTTTAATCCTTTGTTTCTTCCTACACAGCTGTAATTTAATTGGCAATAAATGAAATTATTTTTCCCCAAATCAAATCTGTTTTGCCCATGACTGGGAAATGTTCCCCCTGTCTCAGTCAGTGAGATTTTTCATCCTATTATCTTCTCATGTTCTGTTGAGAAGGCATGAGAGAGCATCTGGCTGCTGACCAAGGCTAACCCAGCACATCTCTGCTAATTGCAAGCCCCTATTGGTTTACAGTGATTGCTGTCCTTAAAATTTTTATGTACTTGTCCTGAGCTACATGAGACAAAGTCATAAATGGGCACAAGGTGAGATTAAATGGCATGGATGAGGAAGATTCCTATAAACTGTGGGTTTGAACTTGCCTTGAAAAGCTTCTAAGAGTATAACTCTTTGATGCATTTTAAATGTCTTCATTAATAATTATTCAGTGTATAAGTTTGGTGAAAACAAATACCACCATTTTAGCTTAGGAGCAGAAGCATTACACAGATGTTAAAAACTGTCAAGTTCTTAAATTGTACTCAGTTATTTTTCATGAAGTGATCTAGAAATAGCAAATTCTGTAGCTATTCAGTGTTTATCAAGATAAAGATTACTAAGTTTGTGATGTTCCATTTACAGGAAAGTAAAAATCCGAGATACAGTGATGTCTCAGGCCATGACTATGGCAATTACTCATTACAGGAATATCAAACATCTATCCTCAGGTAAGGTGGGTGCATTTGATAATTTCAAATTAACCTCCTCTGCCCTGGACATAAATTGTGAGTATGTTGTTTTTAAAATGAATGTTGGGTTTGTTGCTTCACAGGAAGAGTGAGAATAACATTTTACACTGTAATTGCATCAGGAACTCTCCCATGGCCACAGTGGGCATAGCAGATAAGGACTTTTAACTATCATTCATGTGCTGCACCACAGTCCAAAAAGTTGCCAGTGGCTAAATGTCTGGCACAAGAGCATTTGTTCACACAGCATGGAATAAAAAACTGCCTCTTGAAGTACTGAAATGAAGGCTTGTTACTCCTCAAAGCAATGCTTAATGAACTGCAAGTACTTAAAAATTTGAGCCTGAATGTGATCATGATGTCACCATGAAGCATATTTAATGAGCATCATGATCTGTATCTGACTTGCAACGACTCCTCTAAGAAAAACTAAATAATGATGTGTTAAAAGTAGAAAATGCTCTTTTCAAAGCTGAAATAAAATATTTTCAGTTTATGAGAAGGCCAGTAGTGGTTATAGTGGTTTTACAGTTGCTTTTAGTATTTTATTATAGCAGCTACAGTGTCTGAGAACTGTACTGAAAGAAAAAAAAACTGTTTGCGTTGTTTACACTTAATTCTATTTGCTCACCTTCCTAGATTTAGATTTTTACCCTAAACCAGTAAACACTGTAATGCTGTTTTGTAACTTCTTTGGTCGTCATGTATCCATCTATTACAGTGATTCAATTTATAAACCAAAATCAGTTATTGGTGCCAATAGATGTGGAAATATGGAATATAGTACATCATCATCTATTTCTGCTTTCTGAATTACTGTTATTTTGGAAAGCTTGTGTTACTTAACATTAAAATAACAAAAGAAAAGAACCCTCTTCTATCAGAGATTTTTCATAGATTTTAAATGGTCCTTTGCATAACTCTTTTGTCATGCATTCTAATGCCTGCTTTAGCATTCTAAATCCACATTTTATTCTTTTCCTTATGTATGCTAATTTTATTGATGTCAGTAACATTATCTGCAAAAAGATTGTAGGTAAGAGTCACAGGGATGTAAATATTTAACCTCTGTTTCAGATGCCCAAAGTCTTACAGAAAAATCACATGTGGAAATTTAGTGTGGATCAAGAATTCAAAATGTAATGTATATACTAAAAATCTAAAAAGAGTTTTATAGGTTTCAGTAATTTAGATAGTGTTTTTGTTTAGGAAGAAGGAAATGTTAAATAAAGATATGGAAGCAAGGTGGGTTATATAGTACCACAAACATTAATATAAACTAGCCAAATAAACTTTTTTCCTCTTTTTTTATACTACATAAGTTGAAGGAAAGTGGAATCAAACATGTCAATGTATATAAATTAGAGAGGCCTCTCTGAAGCAAACTCAGAGTGAGATTTTTCTAAGAGAACTAACTCAGCATGCTGCCTACAAAAATCAACAGATATCACCTGTATCTATTTGGAATTCACGACTAAATTTTGTTCTTAGATCTATAACCAAGTCAGATTAATTGCCCTTCTCAAGTGCAGGAGGAAAAAGCTCCTGATATTAATTACAGATAAGACCTCTAACCTCTGAGATACAGAGGGAAAGATTTAGGCTTAAATTTTCTCCTAAGCAAATCAAGCCCTTATTTGTTAAGAACAAGGCTATAGAGTATTTTGGAATAGATTCCTCATTCTTGCCTTTCCTTTTTTTTTTTTTTTTTTTTTTTTTTAAGTAAATGAAATATCTTTGATTATTTCTTCTATAGGCAGTTGTCTGTCTCACTAGATTATTTTAATCTGTGTTGACTTGAAATGGTAATCACTTAAAAAAGGTGGACAAATACTTAAGTATTCAAAAAAGAAGTGACTTTTTAGTTTTTTATTAAAATAGGTGGTTCTAATTCTACATAGAAACTACCTACTTCTTGCAAATTAAGTGAACACAAAACTCTGGACCATTTAGACATGTTTCAGTCTTCAAGGTGTTTTTTGATATTCCAGTAGGAATACTGCCTGAGCAAAGATTTCTTATGTTGTTTTTTTTTCTAGGAGTGGAGATACCATTTATTTAAGAAAATAAAATAAATAAAAGCAGCTTAGATTGGAAAGAAATACATTATTTTTATTTTTTATTGGCCATTAATTTCACTTCAGTTTTAAAGCTTATCTAGAAAATAAGCTTCAAGGCTCTTAGGCTCTCTGAAATCAAGCAGGCAAACAACAGAAATTGAGGTTAACTGAAAATTATGATGTGGTAATGCTAATTAATTGAGAAGGATTCCAAAGCTCTGGCGATGGAGAAAGCACAGACTTTGAATGGAAAAAATCTTAGCAGTTTTCCTGTCTTGGTTATTGGTATCACCAAAGATCCTTTAACAAAACTGAGACTCTAAAGCAGTTGGGTTAGTCTTTGTTCAGCTACATACTTTAAAATCAAGGCAGATTCAGAACAGAAATTGGCTTTCCCGGAATGAAAGGTCAAGCTGCGGACTAGCAGTTCTGTTTCCTGCCTTTTTCTCCTGCCCATTACACTGGTAGCTTGAGGGTAGTTGGTAGATTGTGCTGGAAAGTATCTTGTCTAATCATAATGCTTCAAACAATTTTGTTCAGATCGCTTAGAGGGAAAATGAGCAACTAGTGCTATTCTAGCACATTTGTAATAAACCATTTATCAAATCATATGTTTTGGGGACTTTAAAAAGTTTTATTCATTACCATCACCAGCTGAAGCTTGTGTACTTGGACTTATGTATCTGTGTATTTGTGCACATTAGGATTTGATAATCCATTAATAAGTAAGCAGAGAACTCATCCCAGAAAGAATCAAACCAGAAATTGCAAGGAAAGTGGGGTAATGAGTCAAAAGGGGTGTCCCTGGATATCATAGCAGTCTTATACCTGCATGTGGCAGCATCAGAACAGCAAATAAGCATCAGGAAAGTGAAGCATAAACATAAGCAAAAGAAATAACTTAATGGGCACATGGTTCATTTATCTACTTTGCACTGGCAGCCTCAAGAGTGAACATTCTGCCATGGATCATCTGTTCACGATCTCTGCAGACGGCTCTCCTGTTGTTACAGAGCATTTGAGAGAGCTCTGTTAAGCACAGCACCAACAGTACATCATCTGGGACTGCAGCTGTTAGCCAGGGAGAAGTCAGAAAGGAAGATGAAGGGAGAGGAGGAATAAATCAAAAGCAGCCTTCTCGTGGCACTTATCACATCATGCTCATTTCTCTTTGCTGCAGATTTTAATATCTATGGGAATACAGAGGATTATCTGAAATACAGACGTTCCTTATGAATGTTACCACAGGGACATATGTTCTAGAGTGTCTGGGCTCTCTTACTTCAGCCAAGTTAATTCAGTCCATGTTGGAGATGACAGTGCAATGCTTATAGGATCAATAGAAAACATGGTTTAGCATGTGGAAAATTTTGTAAAGATACATTAGGCAAATAGAACGATTATGAGCAGCTGCTTAAATGCTGAGAAATTCCTGTTCTTTCTGTTTTCTCCATTTCCCTGTTTACAGGAGGACAAACTGAGGCCTTTTAAAATGGAGAGTTCTGTTCTGATGGCCAGCTTTACTGAGGGAAACTCTCCAGGCATCAGGAGAAGCCCTATGCACAGAAGACTTCCTTCTTCACTTGTCTTATTCAGTACTTGAGATATATTTTTTTATCAAAATTAAACACAGTTTAGATTAGTAACGCAATAAAACACACCTACTTAATTATAGCCTTTGAATAGCACTAAATATCTTGAAGGAATTGGTAAGAAGAACTCCTTAATCAAGTGATCAGATGAAAGTCACACTTGTCTTTTCTCCATAGCATAAGAATTTAAAGAACAAAGATGCCATATCTCTTATGATGCAGGTATAAATAGCAGTATCAAACTTCAAAGTAAAGTGAAGATTAAAAATAGCAATAAGATGCCAGTGTAAATACTTGAAGTTAGCATAGTGATTAGCACAGAGTGAAGTAGAGATGTGATTGATAGTAGAACAGTAGATACAGGAAAGACAATGTGGAAACTGGCAAAAAAACCAACACCCAAACAGAACTATATGAGTAGGTGTAGAAGTGTATGAGGAAATGTCACATTGAAATAAACACAAATGAAGAAATGGAAAGAACATGGTGTAGCAGATAGCAGCAGTGGCCACAGAACAGAGCTTTAAATGTATGTACCTTACATATTAAATTAAAAATATGTATTTTATGCCAGACCACTTTTGCATTCCACATCTTGTAACTGAGAAGCTGCAGAGGAAGCCATTGCTGAATTACTGAGAAAAGTAAATCTAGTTGAAGGTCACACCTATTCCTGCCTGCAGAAACATTGTTTATTGGCATGTCAATTCTATTTTGCAAAGTATGTGGCTGTCAGGATTGGAAGTTTGTATTTTTATATCTGAACTTAGCCTCTTTGTGTTTAGGAGTTGTGATTTGCTGGAGAAAACAGCAGTATCCACACCACATCGTTCTGAAGGAGTGGTTGACAGCTCTTATGACATGAAGTCAAAATCAGGTCTGCAGTGTGCATCACAACCTTGCTGGTGTTCTGAAGTTGAGTTACGTGTTTAGTATTTGTAACACAAAGAGATTTAGTGGGAGTTGAGGAAAAAGGTTGGGGATCTTGCAGGTCATAAACAAACCTCTACAGTTCAGTGTCATGAGGATGCTGAAAGTCACTGTTAACACGGTTGAGCTTTCTGTGATTACCTGTTGTACCTTTGCTAGAAGAAAAAAAACCAAAAAAACAAATCACATTTTCTCATGAGAGATATTTTGAAGATTTTTGCTACTTAGGTATCTAATATATCTCAATTTTCCCCTTGATTTAAAAATATTAATTGAAGGCAATTTAAAGTCTACCAGGTGAGGTTTTGTTGTTATTAAGTGAATTGAACTTCAAGTTCACTGCTAAGCTGAGATTCTTCTGAAGTAGAAGTGTTCTATTCACTTTGAAAATTAAGTTCACATTCAACTTACGAATAAATATTTAAATTGTATTATATTTTAAATAGAGCACTTGAAAGAGTTTTATTTTAAATTCTGTGGTAGCTTAAGATTTTCCTCAGATACTTTTTAATGCAAATTGAGACAAGTTCAGAATTCTGGAGATTCGGAATTAACACCTGTTTTGCAGACAACATCAGCTGTGCAGCTGGTTATGAAACACCCCAAAATGCGTTTTCCAAAGTTAGCTAAAATGAAAATTCTCGGCGAAATCGGCTGCTTCGGGCCGGGCCCGGCAGCTCTCGGCGTTCGGGGCCTCTCGGGAGCTCTCGGGAGGTTTTCCTTTCGTAGAGCAGCGCCCGAGGAGCGGCGGGGCCGGCCCGGAGCCGGCAGCTCTGGCGAC
>JAOEGS010011190.1:0-18300 GCA_025447755.1 Corythornis vintsioides | reverse complement strand
TAAAATGAAAATTCTCGGCGAAATCGGCTGCTTCGGGCCGGGCCCGGCAGCTCTCGGCGTTCGGGGCCTCTCGGGAGGTTTTCCTTTCGTAGAGCAGCGCCCGAGGAGCGGCGGGGCCGGCCCGGAGCCGGCAGCTCTGGCGACAGATGGGGCCGAGGCGGAGGCGTCGCCAGAGCAGCGGCTGCCGCCCTCCCGCCCGGAGCGCGAGCCGAGCGGCCGCGCGTGCGGGGCGCTGGAGCTCTGCCAGCGCCCGGGGTGAGTTCGGCCCCTGGAAACTGAGCCCCGCTTCGGCATCGGCAGCCGAATGTGACTCGTGGTCATAGCCGAGAGCCACTGCCAAAGGGCACGTGGGGACCCGGAGGCGGCTCCCACACCAACACGGGACCATGCAGGGCTCGGTCTGCTTGAGGTTAGCGAGGCTCTTTCTTCAGAGGGACCTGGAGAGGCTGGATCGATGGGCTGAGGCCAGTCATAATGGGCTTCAACAGGGACAAGTGCTGAGCCCTGAACGTGGGGACGCCCTGCAGTGCTACAGGCCTGAGGAGAAGCGGCTGGAAAGCTGCTGGGCAGAAAGGGAGCCGGGGGTGATCGACATCCGGCTTCACATGAGGCACTGTGTGCCCAGGTGGCCAAGAAAGCCAATGGCATCCTGGCCTGCAGTAGGAATAGTGTGGCCAGCAGGTCTAGAGCAGGGATAGTTCCACTGTACTGGGTGCTGCTGAGGCCACACCTCAGGTATTGTGTCCGACTTTGGGCTGCAGGATAAGAAACAAAGGGAGTGCACCGCATTCATTTTACTGATGCAACAGGTAAGACCTCATTTAAATTCTACACATTTTAGTCTCTTTTATTCATTCTTGATGTGAGATAAAAACAAATGCTTAACTGTTACAAATTTCCTTTGGCATGTTTCTATTCAATATTCAGGGTATTGCAAAGTCCTTAGCTTGTCCCTGGAATGTTTGATTTCTCTTTTGCCCCACACTTATATCTAAATAAACATTTTAAAAAATATTGTAATTTTTTATCTTGGTTGTATCCTATACCAAAGCTTGTGTGTTTGTTTTAAAAATACCTTTAGTTGAAATGCATTCTTACATTGTTTCACTCTTTCTTGAAATGCAACCCCCATTTGTGGTAGTGAAGACAGCTGTGTTGAGATGTTTTGTGCTACATTCAATAGTGTTAAGAGAAGATGTGTAAAGCCTTATTTGACCTGTATATGAGTTTGTAAAGGTATGTGTGTTACTCTGTTAGGTTTTTTTAAATATTGGTATATGGTTTGTGTAGTGTGTTTATAGATACCTAGAACGCCTCTTAAAGCCATACAGCTGTTGGTAAATTGGAGCAGGTTCAATGTAGGGGTCACTAGAATGGTTGGAGGTTTTGAGTGCTTGCTCAAAAGCAGATGGAACCAGTCTCTTCTTGGTAGCATTCAGTGAATGGGCAAAAAGCAACTGACACAAACTGAAATATGAGAAAAGCCATTTAAAAATGAGAAAACACTTTGTCTTCAAGAGTGATCAAACAGTGGAACATGTTGCCTAGAGATGGTCAGGTCTCCATCCTCGGAAATACTCAAACTGTGACTGCACAGCCTCCAGTGGTGAGCAGCTGCTCTGGCTGATACTGCTTTGAGCTGTGGGTTATACTTGACAATCTCCAGGGGTGCTTTCTAACCTCAACTATTCTGTGGCACTCCAGCTCTGGTGAGAAGATGAAACAGCAGTTGTTGACATGTGCACAGTGCAGACAAATCTGTGTTCATGCTGAGACTGGTATGATTCCACCCTCTGTCCAGAGAGAAGCTTTTTCCTCCAAGAGCAAGACTAGGCTGAGCTGGAAGAGCAGAGGCTGTGTTTCGGAAATGCCAACCAACCAACTGAATGGTCAAAATTCATCTGCCACATTTCCAGAGATCTCTGTGACTAAAATATTCCTAAAAGCTGACTGGATGCATTAGCAGATGATAACCTTTTATCATGACCCTGACTTCCATAATCTACCTAACCTTTTTTCCTCTGGGAGTTTTGGGAGTGTGGTGAACTATGTTCTGCATTCCTCTCTGCAAAATTCACTTTACTTTGAGAGGAGATGAGTAATTTCTTCTTTCTTTCATCTACTAGCAGCAGCATCCCTTTCTGTTTCTTTTATCCCTCGGAGTTGCCTTCTGCCTCCTATCATGCACTTCTTGGTGTACAAAGAAAAGTGTTTGTTGGTTTTTCTTAGGATTTGTTTCTAGTGCTGCTGCTTTCAAAAAGTTACACCCAAATCCTTCCAGGCATCTCATTTACTAAAACCATGCCACTGTGATTTTGTCTGTCAAGCAGCCACAGGAGTTGGTGGATTCTTCAGAGTGAAAGGATGGCTATCTGTTTAAAAATAATCTAGGTAATTATTTACAGAAGAGGAAAATTACAATAAACTACTTCATGCACGTTGTTAAAATAATCTCATTAGGAAAAATTTGTATAGACATTGAAGGAAAGGAGGGAAATTACAAAAATGAAGATGCATATCTAAATGTATTGCATTTTGAAACATTTCAATTTGCATGCAAATTGAATATTGAATTAAAAAGCTCTAAGAAAATTAAAGTATGAGCTCTTTTATAAATGAAGAGAATATGCAAAAAGCTGAAATATATTCTGTATGTTTTTCTGCTATTGCCTTTGGCATTTATGTTGTGATCTTTACTATCACTTCTCTATTAAAGAAGTATAGAAGAGTTTAGATTTAATTTCAGGGACATATAAGGCAGTACATCACAATATTATTGCAAGACAGTTATTAGCATCAACATGCATATATTCTCCTTGATTTACTAACCAGAAAGATGAAAGGAAGAAAATTCATTTGAGGAACATGGTCAAATAAAATAAAATCTGGGTTTGGAAAAAAAAAAAAAAAAGAGGCAGTATAAATATTAATTGCATTTAGCTTAAAATGTGTCTGCAAATTACAGTAGATAAATTACATTGCCACTGGAAATTACATAATGAGATCTGTTATGCAAGGGAATGCCTGTGTTACTGTGTTAGGAAAGATACTGCACTCTGCCTGGTTTTATCTGTCTATCATTAAAACTGATGCTTGTTGGCCAAGCCATTGTTCATGACAGATTGTCTTATTTTTGGATAAAGCAGTAATTTGTTACCACAAAATGTAGTGCCTCTAATGCACGCTGTTAAGTCTATTGGAAATTTTTGCTTACTGAAGAATAAGGGGACATGAAAATTAAGAATCCTTTCCAGAGAAAGAAAATATTCAATGTTTCTCCAGAAGGACACTTGTTTATAGGTTTATGTAAGGTAGTCCTATTAATATCAAGAGGGTCATGCATGCAGGGAGGAAAAACAAACTTGTTATTAATTGGCAAGATTAGATTATGAATTTTTAATATGAGAATTCTATGTTTATCGGACTGCCCAAAAGTATAAATTCATTTACCATGTATTATTTGTTTCCGTTTTTAGAGAATTAATATTGCTATCCTAAAATGATTGCCATGTTTTATACATCTAATTGTCATTTGGGTCTTCGGTCTTTTGTTTATTTGCTTTACTTAACTTTGGACTGCTCTTTTGCTGTCTGTTTTTGTTACCACAAAACACAGCAGAATGCCAGACAGGTTGTTTTTGTCACTGATGTTAGAAAGTTACCAACCAGTATCTGCTGGTTGTTTAGTACAGAGTATGAAGGGTGGACTCTTCCTAGCCTCTATGGAAATGCCTGGGTCCCACTATGCAGAATCATGGTCACTTCAGTAGATTTATAGAACAGCTGGAGAGGGCTCATGTAAAATGCTATGAAAAGCAAATTCCAAAGGCAAAGGAGTCAAAGTCCTGAGGTCTCTTGTAGTAAATGTGAATTAAGGCCCAGACAAGGAGATCTGACAAGTAAATGCTACTGAAAACTCTGTGGTATTACTACTTCAGTACTTTTACATGGGGTTTTTTTCCACTTGGTGCACTGTTTTACTTAATGTGTAAACAGAAAATAATGGCTCTTTGTTGAAACATTCTATACTGTTCTGAAGTTCTTATGAAAAGTTTTGCACGCTTAACTGCAACTCTGACACAAAGCCTGTTTTTCTGTGTTGCTAACAAAGCTTGCTGGTGGCATTGCTAGAATACAAATTAATAGCAATTTAACTGCATATTTTCTGTACACAAGTAATGAGGAAGGAGAAACTATAAGCAAGAATTATGGGTTGAATATTCCTTTAGAGACTTGAAAGAAGAGTTATCTAACTTTTAAGCATATGGAGAGAATACTTTTGAATTCTATTAGCTACTTTCTAATACTCTTTACTCCTCAAATTCCATAAATATTAATCATCATTTTTTGTGTTAGTGCATGCAATGAAAGCTTGTTTGTACTTAACTGTAATGATCCTTAAGAGCAGTGATTACTTGGTGATTACTGGACTATCTTATTGTCAAAGTTCATCGTGCTTGTGGAGTAAGGAAGCATTTTTGACACCAAGCAATACAAGCACTAGTTTTACTAAATAATGCAGTTGCCCTAAGTACCCTTGTCTTAACTTGGACTGATTTTCAGTGTTATTAAATCAGACTTTCCTGCATAAAATAGTAACAGTGCAAAATAAATTAATTGGTTCAGTGTCATGGCAAGATAATGAATGCATTGTTTCCTTTGGTGCCATGCCAGCAATAGTAATGTAGAATAATACAGCATGACAGTTGATATTGTGTGGGTAGTATTGTTTTAAAACTAACTTAGCACCTTTCAACAAAATACGTAATAATTGCTCTCAGCTCTTCTAGCTTGGAGTGTGTCTCAGTGAGATTTTTTAAGAGTGCCATTCAAGTCCAGTTTTTATGACTCTAAATGCCAAGGGAAATCAGTGGAAAGTCTTTACTAAGTAAATGATGGACTGTCCCCTTCCATATTCTTAATTGTTTTATTGCAATTGTCTTGACTATTTGTTCTTCTATGCCTGTTGATAGGATCCTTGTTAGTGTTTGTTTTTCATGGATAATGGCTGCTCTAGCTCCTCTGAGTTCATGGTCCCATCACTATATTATGATCTAAATAACTGATCCTGTACAGAAGATTAGGTCATAAATGACAGTGTTTTAATCTCTCAATTATTCCATGAAGAAAGGCTGGGTTACTTTCTAAGAGTGTTATACCCTGTGTTTTATTATTTTTCACTTTTTTTTCATCTAACTGAATGTATCATTCATTTATTAATGTGACATCTTTGATTGCTGGGACATCTGTTGGGGTTTCTCTATCTTATCATGATTTCTTCAACCTTGCCAAGAAATAGTGATGTGATTATCCTTTCCAGAGTAAACATTTAATGGGTTTTAGTAAAAGCATAGAAAATGAGGGTTGTAAAAACATACAAATAACTCCAGAAATGACAAATCTGCCGTTGCAGAAAGCTTTCAGGTTAAGCTCAAGGTAGATATATAAGAAATGCAAAAGAGATGTTTTTATTATTCGATGCTGGAATTAGTAGAAAGATGCTCTGTTTCATATTCTCCTGTCTTGAAAAAGACAGAATTTCCTCACAGATCTTTGTATCTTCATCCAGACTGTGTCAGACTTTTCTTCATTTTAAGCTGGGATGTGGACTTTTTATGGTATCTTGTAGTTAATTTTCCAAGTATATATGAAAATCCCAGTTCATGGTCAAGTGTCATGCCCTGCCCTACCACTCTGCACTGTCCTTTCTTATTATTGTGGGAAGATTTATAGTGGTATGAATACTTATGAACCATTTTAGTATTGTTCGACTTTCCCTGTAGGGCATTTTTTTTGTCACTTCATTATGGAAGTATAAAGTCTCAAGATTTATCTCAGAAATTAGGATTTAGGACTTCCCTGACATTCTTAACAACATTTTCTTCTTAAGAAAGAAACTCCTTGTTTGTTTGTTTGTTTTGCCTTTTTAGATAGTCTAGTAAGACACTAGTATTTATTGGGTCTGCTGATTTTACAGAAATAATTGTCTTTTGAAGCAAGGGCTGAAGGCTTTATGCTTACTGGAGCATACTGCCATGACTTACAGAGCCGTATGCTAGCAATGGAGGGCCAAGGAAATTGTGTCACCAACTGGCACTGACACCTTTTTGAGACTTGGTAGTTTCAATAGCGATGACAGTCAGGTGCTGTAAATATTTCTACTTACAGGTAGATGCCTATGTAGCCATACCTGTAGAAACCTGCAATTGCTTTGTTTGGATCATAATATATCCTGTTGTTAGGCAAAGTTCAAATTCCTAATGCCCAGCTGCAGAAAGTTTTCTAACACATAAGCTTTTAAAATAAGGTTGACTATGGTCTCTACAAGACAGTTCTTCAAACTGTATATGAACTGTTGTAATTTCCACCTGAAAGTTGAAAGCCTGCAAAATCCCATTAGTGATATCCAGAATGATTTGCTGAATCTAAAAAGAAGAGTTTCTACACTTATTCTCTGAGAGGCAAAAACTGCATCTAGTTTGGAGACAATCATAATATGTAAGGATATTCTTTTTCTTATCCTAAAGGATAAAAAAAAAAATTAAACTTTGAAGGATTATCTCAGTTTAAGTACCTAATAAACTGCCAATATAAATCAAGCATAAATTATGTATTTTATTTGTAGATTCAGTTGTTCTTAGCAGGAGTTCTGCATGATTTAGTTAGATGTTTATGAAAAAAGAAGACTCATTTTTCCCATCTTTATTTCCCATTTTTGATTATAGGTTTTTCACAACCATGTTTATAAATATTCTATCTATTCTATAAATATTCTAATATTCTAAATATAAATCTAAGACACTGATGCCAAACTAAGCTTTAGGATCTTTTTTCCTGTTATCTCTTCCTCTTTGAATTATCAGGAAACACATTTCTATTCTCTATTGATCCACTCACCTTTACTTTTTTTAAAATAATAATAAAACCCATATACATTAAATTCCCTAGATTAAGTTCTGATGGTACTTATAAGGAAAAAATTTTTTCATAATACAATCTATCATATTTCCTGATTCTTTTAGTGTTGGTTTTTTTTTTTCCAGAACTTTTCCTACAGTGTCCTAACACATGTCACTGAATATATACAACCACATTCTCCCCAGCACCATTTTATCACTTGACTCTGTTTATCTTGGGGACTGCAAAGTAGTTTAATAGCTGATTCTGCAACTTGAATTTCATAAGCATGCTGCTCTTACTCCACCATGAATTATGCTGTACAATGCAGAATCAGGTGTTAAAAGCATTGACATTCTGTCTACAAAATAAGATGAAAGAGATTTGTAATGGGAAGTAATGCTCAGAGAGACCTGGAATGCACCTGGCTGTCTAGCAACTGAAACAAATTTACTGCTGATGGTGTTGCAAAGGGCAATAGTAAAGGAAAATTCTGTTCTAATGAAAAAAAATTCAACTAATGTTTATGTTACAATCAATCTGATTCGAGCTCCTCCACAGTAGCAGAATAACTTCTTATTTAACTTTTTTAATAATGTATTTATTCTTCCCTTGCAAATAGTTTTTCAGGTTTCATCTGTAAATCATAATGAGTTGTGAGTCTTAATTTTATGAAGACTGTTTGAAAATTACTAATCCATTTGCTTATTGGAATAAACTGAAGCACCATTAGAGGAAACATCACACTGGAACCTCACAGTATACACAGAGTTTTGGGAACAGGTCACTGAGATACTTCTCATGTAACAGGAGAAAAAAACCAATGACTGAGAGAAGAGATATGTCATTTTAGCTACTATTCTCTCGGTTCCCAAGCATTAGGGCAGAAGTTAGGTAAGGTTTCTGATTAAATGAAGCTCACTGACAATTTCAGGGAAATACAGAGGAACAAACTGCATTAAGAAACAGAAAATTATTGCACCATTTTGTTTGGGAGGACATCTAAAAAGCCAACCTTAGATGCTAAGTGTAAAGGGAGATGTTTACTAAGCTGTGTTCTTAACTATCCAGTCAGTCTAGGATGCTGTTTTTTCTCTGCTTACACTATAGTGGTCTACAAGCTGCATTTTTGAGACTTATTTTCTGGCATACTATAAAATATGGTATAATTATTTGGAAATATAATAGACTTTGGGGTTCAACTTCTTGTGTTCTCTTTAGTGGTAAGTAAAAGAAAACAAATAAGGCATAAATGTAATAAATTTCTCCAAAGGCCATCTGCTACATCATTCTGTTGAACTCTTTCTTTCTGTCATTTCATTCAAAGTAATGTAGCAGATGGTGTGGGAACCAGCTCCTAAAGTTCCTTAGTTTGCTTTTGTTTATAGGTATTCTAAAAAAACCAGTCGATCGTTATTAGCCAGCTACTCTGTAGGAAACCGAGAGGTGACTAGAATTAATGATACACATCCTGATATCTTCACTTACTTTAAATTATAGAGCCCTTTACCCAAAGGAAATCCTTTCTGAAACTTTACCAGAGCATGGAATGACTAAAAATACCATTAAGTTTCAGAAATTTCTCTGTTATCATATTCATTTAAAAATTACTGCTGGTTTAGAAACATTCTTTGGTGAAATGCAGTTTTATGCAGATCTCAGTATCTCCTGTTTTTGTGTAAAAGAATCTGCAAATTAATACAGTGCCAGGAATGACTGCTGAAGGAAGGAGTTGTAAAAGATAATATGGAATATTGATTGCAAATTCTCCTTGAGCCTTTGTCCTCTGGTGTGTTAATGAGAAAGTTATTCTGAAGCGTGCATGCTACATAGCCCTTGGCACTTAGCTTAAGTGGCCTAGTTAGGAAACCATGATCAATTAAGAGAGAGTGAGAGAAAACAAATTAAGTCACAGAGAGATTCAAAGGTGCAGAATTAGTCCCTGGTTTTACCTCTCTTTCTCATGAGGAGCTCATCTTTCTTAATCCAGCGTGATCTTCAGGAGACAGCAGTTGGTGTCAGTGGCTGAAAGCTTAAGTGGCTTACGCAGTATATTTGTCTGTGCATAATGTGCAGGGTATAAATTAGAGAAATTATGGTTTAATACTATTGAATTAAAAAACAAAACCAGGATATAACAGCTGAACTAATTGCTAGATTGAACTTCTAAACCAAGAAGCAAGTTCATTTCACTGATTAGTCTGTTTTCCTTAAATGTGGTTAGTAACAGCAGTTGGGATACCACTCAGATAACTGTGGTTAAGCTAGTTTTTTATCAATTTAAAATATTTTTATGACTTTACTACTAAGGAAAGGACTTTGTGTTCTACAAAGAATAAATTTTAATGGACATTTTGTGGACAAAAGAAATATCAAATGCTAGTAGGTAATTTAAGATATAAGATTGAACATGGTAATAAATTCTATCAAAAAGTTGAACACAACCTTGTTTGTATTCATGTGCTGTAGCCTGAGCATGTAGAAATGTGAGCCTTTAGAAAAAATGTCCATGGGACATTTTTGGAGCACCAGACTCTAAGGTTAATGTGTTTGGGAGTTTAAAATCTATAATGATGTGGATTTTTAAGGTGTGATTTGTTTGTTGGTTTTCTGATGTATTTATTTTTAATTACTGATATGAGTGGAATTCTGCAGCTCTCTGTTCAGACTCCAAGAGATGACTTGTGAATATGAAAAAATAGTGGAGAATTAAAAAGTGTCTTTGTAGCTTTTGCATGAGCATTGGCCTTGATACAAAAGTTTCTGGTAACTTCTTCCATTTTGATGACAAAAAATCCCCCAAAGACACATAGTGGAGCAAGATGCTGCCAAAACCCCATGATGTGGTGTAACATTTGAAAGTCAGGACTTCTAAGTGTGCATTGCTTTGCATTCTTAGATCAAACAAGCTGAGAAATAAAATACAGGCTTTAGTAGCTGTAAGATGATAGTTTTCTTTCATCATGCAAGACAAACTTGGAATTTAGTGGGAATTTTGCTGGTTTTTTTTTCTCTGCTCTTCAAGTTTATGATGCAGAGATTGAAAATCAAGGAGTGCTTTTAAGGAAGTTAGTCAAGTGAAATCTACAAGGATGTTGAGGTCATAGGGATCAGGAAGAGTGTCAGATTAATTTAGAGGAATTTAAATCTGTTGTAGACTCTATATTTGTGCCTTTAGGAAAAATTAATTTGGATCTAGCAACAAAATCAATCTGTGGGATTTTGCTAGCAAAAAAAATCTCACTTGTCTCAGAGACATTTATACCTGAAAACAGAGTGAAATACATGAAAACTGCTTAAATGTGCAAATATTAACTGTATTTTCTGTTGATAACTGTTATCTGCTTATCACATTTATTATAGATAAAAGATACCTTTTTGTCATACAGCATGTGACCAAAACACTCCGTGTGTTCCTTTCCTTCTCTCCTCATGTGGCATTTCTTTCTTTTATTTACTCTTTGTCATTCTGCTGTTTACATATTTCTGCCATTCCCAGTTTGAGACAGATGATTAAAGCTCTGATGCTTATAAAGGCAGAATTCCTATACTCAACAGAAGAAAGATAGAAGCTGCATTTGATGACTAATGGTATGTCTATATAATCTTGTGATTTTGGAACACATTCCAGCTTCCCATTATAGAAATGTAATGAAATCAGCTGAGTAGAACAGGTTCTATTAAAGTAAACAAAAATGCCAGTAGGGAATTTCTGTCCTATTTTAAGGCCAGATTGTTTAAAGAATTCTGCCATTCTCACTTTTAAATAACTTCAGTAAGAATTAAATTAATGAGGAGTTTGATTCCTGTACACATTATTACCACCCTGAAGTACCTCATGAAATCCTTGTACATAGGTTTTTAAGCACAGTATAGAAATGGTGATGTTGTTAGACAGAAATGTTGAGTGCTGTCTGTATTTTGTCATTCCAGAATTTCCATTATTTTGGAAGTATGTGACAAAGTGTTATAAAACAGTCACTTCAATGTGATGCAGCTTCCTATGCTAATCAGCCCCAAGTGTTTAGACTGACCAGATTACACTGTTTGCAAGCAGAGATGGTTATTAATGATATATGAATATTGTAATCAGTTATATTTAAGACAAAAAGATAGTCAATATAGCATGTATTCACAGATAAATTACTCTATATGTGCAGATTATAAACAGGTTCCTAAAGTGCCATTTTGAAACAGTAGATATAATTTGGCGGTATCAAAATGAATTTTTCCTCCAATATAAATTCTGCTTTTCTGTGAAGCTTACATTACTTTTAATGTACAGTTTAATCTCTGGAAGACCTTATCCTGGGTTTATCCATTGTCTCATCTGACTGTTCATTTGCCCTAAGACATCCAGTAAATGAAATGCAGAGATCTTTTCCATATTATTTTTTTTCCTCAAAGTTTAAAAGTGTGAGAATAGCATCTTTATATTTTCATTTTCATAAATGTATTGAAAAGGATTTTTTTTTTTTTTGGTGATGCACACAGTCTCTAATGGAATGTACTGGTGGAAGATGGTGTAATCCCAGAAAAGTCTTAAATGCTCCTAGGATTAACCAAATTCCGTAGCTCTTAAATTTTTACTAAAACCATTTGTATTTTTCATATCTTAAGTGTTAGGTGTATGTGTCAAGTACATACCTGCCTGTTGAAAATAGGATGTGGTACTTCTGAACTGAATTCTTGCATTGAGTCAATGCATTGCAAGGAAGAAACAGATTCAGGTCAAAGTTGAGTTTTCCTTCCTGGCTTTCCGTTCTTTCTTTTCTTTTGCTTCACAGAAAATACTGTCAGCTGCTTTTTCCTGTCAGAGATTATTTTTGAGTTTTGGGGTTTTTTAAAATTTTTTTTTACTTTGGATTCTGCATCTGGAAGCCCACTTTCCACCTGCCTGCTCTCATGTCTGCTCAGGATGATGACTGACCTGCAAAATGTGTCCCTTTGCACTTTACATCTGATACAGGTAGCAAGTGAGGGTAGAGTTAGGGACTTGCTCTTTTGCAGACAGCCAGAAAATGCCTTAATTCAACACAAGTATTTTAAATATGTTTTAGAAACTTCTCCATTGATTATACCATCAATCTAGCAGAGCTATACAAAAGCAGTACCTAAGTTTTCATGTAAAACCTGCTATTTTAGGAAAATAAAAGCAACTGTTGACTTGTTTCTTCATGAAATGTCAAAGTAATTACTGCTTATGAGGAAAGAAAATAATTTCACTTCAAATGTTTTTTTGCATGTCCATCTTAAAGCCAAAGTGACACCTTTTTACAGTTTATTTTTAACAAAAAATATTCTGGGTCAGCTTGTGTAACAAATTGCATCAGGCCATGATTTTTGGAAGTAGTATTTCCTGACTGTACCATCCTTTTAGATGCTACTGTTGTCAGACTAATCCCTTGTGAATTTTCTCTTTTAGAACAACGGCACAGCCTTGGAAAGGAACATTTGGTCAAAGCCTGACTTTCAGGGGACAAGCCAGGTAATTTGATGCACAGATACTCAGATTTACACTTGCCATTTACTATGTAGACTTTAGTTGGAAGTGCAAATTATGTGAGTGCAAATTGTTTCTTTTGAGAGGAAGCATCCTGGAGTAGCTCTCCAGCATGAAAAGAGCTCCTGACTCTCAGTGAGATCTTCACTGTAGTCTATCTGTCATACTTGGACTAGAATCAGCATTACCATTGATTAGTCAGTTACTTCTATTACTATAAGATATTCTCAGCCTACAGAGACTCTTGTTGAGATCCTACTATATATGATAATTATAATTCTTTTAAAAGCTTTGTATTTGGGATTCAAATGAAATTGAGACTTCAGGAATGACAGTTCTCTCTTCTGTACTGTACTGCCTTTCATACATTTCAAAACCAAACAAACAGGATTTGTTGGTAAAGTCTTAAATCATTTTGACAGCAGGTACATTTCAAAGTGAATAGTGAACTGGGGAATTGTTATTCAGAACAGGTGATTACAGGGTAAAAGAAGAAAGTAACAGTGACAGATACCTGCTGGTTTGCTACCAGGAATAAATGTGTACAGACTTGTGTAACTGCCAGGACTGTGGTTGTAACAAAGCACAGTGATTGGGGGGTGTGTGAGAGGGGGAGCTTCTTTAATTACCTCTTAAAACCTTAAGTAACAAAACAAATCAAGAACTCCAAAGAACTTTAGGTTGACTTATCTATTAACTGCTTGCAGTTGATGAATCAAGCAGCAGCATAGTTTTAAACCTAGTAGTCATGGTAACAGGTAATTCAAGCAGTATAACATACATGATATTGCCTCAATAAAAATCACCCTTTGAGCACGTGTGCACTGTTACATACAAAGCAGCCTGATAATCTATGAGAAGAATAAAAAGTAAGTAATACAATGTTATCTGAAGGAAATGTAAATGTGGTATTTAGAGGGATGGACTATGCAAAGAGCAGAGAGCAGAACATCTTTGGAGTCCTTTTATGTTTGTAACTAATACTGATGTAGTAGCCTGATCAGTGTTCAGCTAGTGGAACAGCATACATCAAGAATTAGCAAGACTTTCATGTTACAGTTGCTTGTGTATCATACAAATGAATATATATGCTCTTAAGTTTTGCTTGCAAGGATATTATGCTGGCACTGTAAAAATTCTGTTACTTTGTTCATACTTATTTTCCCATCTCATTGTTGAAACAAGCAGCCTGTAGGGGAGTTACGTGTATGTTGTGCACATTAGAATCCTGTTGTCATCAGAGAAACCAGTGAGAATCTTTCCATCATCATGAGCAAGCTGCTTCCAAACACTCTGGTGTCCTGCTGACCTGGGGAATCCTGGTGGCTTGTGTCATAATGTCACATTCCAGTCCTTTTCTAGGAGTATTGATAACAGTGGAGTCCTGTTTCATAGAAACACTGCTAATCAGGATGGCACTACAGTATCCTTAAAATCATCCTTATTTATGGGATTTAACTATATGCCAGAATCTTCTTAGAAATATCCAAATTAAACACACCCTTCCCTGAAGCCTGAAAGAAGGCAATAGGAGTATTTATAACTAACAGGGAGTGAAGGAACATGTGAATCAGAGCATCTCTGGAATTTCATGTTCCTGTGTAGATTCTGACCATTGTTTTGT
This sequence comes from Corythornis vintsioides, assembly GCA_025447755.1. Lineage (NCBI taxonomy): Eukaryota > Metazoa > Chordata > Aves > Coraciiformes > Alcedinidae > Corythornis > Corythornis vintsioides. The sequence goes on along the minus strand of JAOEGS010011190.1, from coordinate 4,276 downwards.
AGTTCACTTGTTACTTGATTGACCTGTAAGGATCAGGAGGTTAAAGTAATACACCTGGAATTACATAGAAAACTATGAACATACAAGTGGTGTTTTACTTAATCTGGGATGCATCTAGAATATTTATTTTGGTTTGGTTTGGTTTTTTATGAGAGAGTTGTGTACTGACAGCAGTGTGGAGCAGCTCATTTTGAAAGGCTCTGAATTATCACACTGAGACTTGTAAGTAGAAACAATTAGCTGTAGGGCACTGAACAGCAGGAAAAAATCCAAACAACTCCCATGTGAATAGAGAGCCATGTCATGGTATTTGTTTCAGTAGATGTTATTTTCGATTCTATAATATTTTAATTTTCATTTTGTAATATTTACTGGTATATGTAGCTAGGCATAGATTTTTCATGGCTTTGGAATTGCTGAAAACTTACATAAATTATTAATAAGTTCTAAAAAGATGCATATTTTCCCAGATGCTCTGATGTATTCAGTTGCATTTTTTGCACAATAGAAAATTTATCCTTCAAAGTAATGAAAAAACATCAGCTAAATGGGTGCAGCTTATGACTCATGAAGCTTCTAGAATTATGATTCTCTGAAGCTGAAAGGGCAATTTTAGGGGCACAGCATGTCTGTTTTAAGATTCCTCAGCTACTGAAGTAAATCCTCAGCACACTTTCCACTTTAGTGTTTTTTTCTTTCCCTCAAGGAGGGGTAGAATAGATCCTTTCTGGCAGCCCTGTAGACGTGTCTGTATTGCATCAGAAATGCAGTTCTGAAGTGAAACTCCTGACACCAGTTATCAAAGATTGCTGTGCTTTGGATTGTATAAGAGTGTGGTTTGGGAGTGCACAAACTGGTTTTCATTTAGATGAAAATAACTACATCTCAGCTATTAGTGGATGTTCAGTTCATCAGTTTGTGACTAGCCCAGTGCTAGCCTTTAGTGGAAACATTTGAAGCACATTTAATATGGTTATCATAGTCTCAGTAACTGTTTCATACTACAGATGTGCTCCTGGCCAATATTTGTCCATGCAGATGTAGCCATATAATGCCTAGTTTTCAACTTATATTAAAAGGGCTTGAATTGTCCATAATATAGTGAAACTTGATCCAAATGGAGTATCTCATTCCTTGTACCTAAAAAGTCTTTAGTTTCTTACACATTGTTGTTTCCTTTAAAAAAATCTTGGAATGTATTGATACAATGCCAAAGGGCACAGAATATGAAGACATATGTTTCAACTGAGTTTATTGATTTCATGTGAAAACATAAATCAGATTTGTTAAATCAGTTTAAAGCACAAGTTCTAATTCAGCAGTAGACCAAAAAAAATAAAACAACCACCCAAACAAAACCCCAATCCTTCTTTGATGAAAGTTGACCTGAAAAGGAAAGCAATTTCAGTCTGTGACCTCTCTTGTTTCACCACAATCTAGTCAGAAAGAAAGTATGGGGTGGTAAGGACATAGTGGGTTCAGGTAATATTAATTCCTTAAATCTGAGGTTTTACCTTAAAATCTTCAAAAGGAAAGAATGATGTGTTGTTTTTTTAATAAGTCTTTCAGAAATACAAAGAACAGGTCAGAGAGTCTTTGGGTCCATAAGTGGAAGGGTCAGAAACTGAAGGTCAAAGAGGGAAACATATTTCTCTGAACAATTAGACAAGTAATCAGATTAATAAAATGGTAAGGTTTAAATAGTCAGAGTAGCATGATCTTTCAGCTTTCTGTTTTCACCGTTCACTGCAGGGATATGCACTTCAGGAAAATGAGCAGGAGGCTTGAGCTGCACTAGCAAGAATGAGAATAGAACCTAAGGCCTTTCTCAAAATAAACCCAACCTTTTTTTAGTTACTAATATTTTGCCTCAAACCATCCTAATTCATTTGCCAACAACATTGGCTATTTAATATTATGGAAAATGTGGTTCACTCCACTCTGCATTTCTTATCTGTTTGGCTGCAAACATTAACTGAAGCTTGACCTAGCCCTCAGTACTTTAGGTACTTTGACAATAAAATGATAGTGACTGCCTTAATCAACAGTTTGGGTTGGTTTTTTAATTGCTTGTCAATCTAAATAGTTTAAAAATAGTTCCACTTCCACCTTATTCCTTTGGGAAGGCAAAAGTACTAGAAAGGTCTTGATATTAAGACATTTGGAACAAAACCCAGCATAGTTACCAAGGGAGAAATCCCAACATGTGTTAAGTAGTCCCTGTACAAGTAAGTCCCAAAGATCCACCCAGGTAATGAAGCTTTAACATCTAACATGGCTTGAAGCTGAAAACCAATATTCTCTTATTTTTCACTCCACATTCTGTGTGACAGTTTTGGTTTTGCAAGTCATGAATAATTCAGTAAGTTGTTAGCTTCAGGTTTCCCCAAGCTTTCATTTACTCAGATATAAATTCAATCGAGATGCTAAGCTCTTTCAGATCGAATACATTTGTAGTTTTCTTGAGCTAGAGCTATTAATTAATTAAATTAGAAATGTTTCTTCTGGTGAAAGGTTTACCTTTGCCAGTGGGATACAAATGACTTATTTTCTTCCATTTGTATTAAAACCCAACAACCAAATAAAACACTGGAAAAAAATACATCCACAGAGAAAGAGAAGTATGCCCAGAGATGCAGTTGGACTGGTATTTACATACTGTGGGAAACAATCTTGTGAGTAAAGGGGCTTGGTGGTATTAGTCTTAGGATGAAGTCAAGAGACAAGGAAGTGCCTTGTAAAGACAAGGAAATGGTTTGTAAACTTTCTTGAGTGTGAATCAAATATTTAGAGAAAGATTATCCTAGGAATCATTACTTTGACACAAACTGATTCACCAATCACCATGTATTCTTTCAGAGCACTTTATGAATCACTTTAGTACCCCTTCACTGTTGTTAAAGTCATTTAAGTTAGCTTTGTAGTTAAAAAGAGTGATTTTAGAAGTAAAAAACAGCTACAATGATTAAAGTTAATAAGGCAAAATTTAGTGTTCAGTAATGAAAAGGAAATGCATTCTTCCATAAATTGACCTGGATTCTACTGTAAGAATAAAACCTACTGAATAAAAATGGAGCTTTCTCATACTGACAAAAAAAAAAAAAAAAGAAAAAAAAAAAGGCCAGGCATTATACAAGTCCCACATGTGAAGATATTGAATCAATACAGAAAATATGGCAGTTTCTGTGGGTTTACTTAAGCTCCCAACCAGTCACAGCAGAAATACTCAGGTAAAGAGTGACTACCATGATTCAGAGCCCTGAAGCTTCTTCCAGTGTTTACTTATCTGGAATTTCACACCCTCTGAATCTTTCTCTGTCAAAGAATTTCCAAAACCTCATCTTTCTAACAAATCTAATGAAGAATTTTGCTTATTCCTATAAGGCATCATTGTTCCTCTGCTTTCTCAGTTCAGTTCCTCCTCCTCCATCTCTAGCTAGGTAGCTTTTTCTCTCCCAGTTAAGCACACAACCTGCCTCAACAACCCTCCTGCAAAACAGTCTTTTGGCCATAGGAATTAAATTCCTGGGGAATCTCTTGCCAATTCCAGCCAAGTTTTCCTAATCCCATAGTTCATTTTACACCTTCATCTAGCTGCTGGCATTGTACTCCTGGCAAATGCAGTTATTGTCTACTTGTTTCTTTGAAGGCATATCCCTGGCTTCTGTCTCTCACAGGGATTGCAAACAGCTTAATGAATATCCTTAATGGTTTCTGAAGGAAGACAAAGCGAGGGGGGGTGGGGAACTCAAGCCTATGTTAGCCTAAAATTTTGAACAGATAGCAGATAGTAAAAAACTGTTAGAGAACAACATGCTCCTGTCCTGAAATGTCTTGGCCAATTTCTTCCTTATGATGTGAATTCTCTGGCCTCAGGGAAGGATTATTAAATGTTAAACAAGTAATGACCAGAGTTACTTGGACAAATGTAATGATTTTGGTTTTAATCACCATCCAGAATTGTTTTGTCTTCTTTTTCAATTTCTTTAGTTTCCAAATGGCTGCTTTCATTCTCGTATTGGTACCACCCTTTTATCCTGACTGCATTTGATTCCCAAAGCACATGTTCAGATTGTCAATAGAACTGCAAATCTTTAGCTTTATGGTTATGTTGCCTTTTCCTTTCTTTGGTCAATTTTGGAAATATTCCTTTTATTTCCTGTATTTTCTAAGACACTAATATATAGCCCCTTATCATCTACCATTAAGAAATAACTCTATTCTAGCCAAAAGCAGCACAATATATTTAATATTAAAATTTTCTTTTGCCTAAATT
>JAOEGS010011189.1:46870-65447 GCA_025447755.1 Corythornis vintsioides | reverse complement strand
TCTCCCAGCCTGGCCTCCCAGCAGAGGGGTTCCAGCCCTCCCAGCATTGCTGGGGCTCCTCTGGCCCTGCTCCAACATGTCCCTGGCTCTGCTGTGCTGAGGACTCCAGAGCTGGACCCAGCCCTGCAGGGGGGTCTCCCCAGAGCCTGGAAAGAGAGGGACAGGATCCCCCCCTTCTGCTGCACACTCTGCTGGGTATGGTTGGGACTTTCTGGGCTGCACTTGCACATTGTTGACTCATGTTGAGCTGTTCATCAAGCAGCACCCCAAGTCCCTCTCCACAAAACTGCTCTTGGTCCATACTCTGCCCAGCCTGTGTTTGAGGTTGGGATTGCCCCAGCCCTTGTGCAGCAACTTGTCCTTGCTGAATGTTACCAGGTTGGCATGGGCCCACCTTTCAAGCTTATCAGGGTCCCTCTGGGTGGCAGTTGTCTCATTGCTGAAAACTTCTGCCACAACTGTTGCTTGCTCTTGTGGTTTTTACAGTTTACAGGAACAGCTGCAAAGGAGATGAGAAAAACAGAATCCTTGGCACTTTTTGTAATTGAACTCACCTTAAAGTTGCTTTATTTAGTCTCAGTTGTTGTTGTTACCACTGGCAACTGTGCCTGAGCAAATCTTTCAATGCAAAATACTCTTTTCTGTTCTAAGGTGAAGGGCCCAGAGAAACAAAGGAAACAGATTGTCACCCAATTTACTGATTTAAGCAACACCATTAGTAACAAGAATAGATTGATACTGGCCCAGGAGGAATTCAACAGCTGCTTTGCTTTCCAAAGCCATTAGGAGAGGGTGTCTTTTGGAAACAATCTATACTTGGTACTAAAATAACTAATAAAAACTAAATTTATTTCTATTACATTTAATTTTGAATTTCAGGCTCCAGCGGAGGATAAAATTTGTCAGTGTATATTATTTGCAGAAAACCTGTGCTCTGGGAGCAATTAAACCGTAGTGAGTAATTGCAAAATCAAAGGTACCTTTAAAAACTTAAGGGGATGTAGGAAGACAGTAATAAAAATCATTAAGCAATGTGATTTATTTGACTGTTTCCTGCTAGGTCTGAGTTCTGAGGTGTTCAAACAATGCTCATATGAATAACTTTAAACACCACTATTAAAATGCCACTGTGGTTGGAAGGAGTCTGGAAATGTCAGAGAGATAATAGAGCTTGTTTGTAGCCTCTGCTCCTGGATTTATGGAGTACCATTGACTGGCACCTGCTTACTTGATGAAGAGTAGTTCAGGATTTAGGCTCTTAAGGCCAGGGATTTAGGTAGAAAAAAGAGGTTTTTAGGTAGAGGAAACTGCAGTTTGAGTGTGTGCTGTTATTTTCTGGGGAAACCACGAGGCAGTACAGAGAATAGGAGCTGTTGGGTTTTTTTTGGGGTACCTCAATGTCTTAAAAATCTAATATTATGCTTTCAGGTCTTTTCCCCCCCACAGCCCCCTCCTGTTTTTTTCCCCACTGACCAGCAGTGGGGTCCTGGTGTCGGTGTGTGGGTGAGGTGCTTGTGAAAGCCTTGGGGACCTGATGGCTCCTGGGAGGTGAGCAGTGTCCTGCTGCCCTCAGGGCATTGCAGCTGGCACTGGCACCATCCCAGGACAGCTTTGAAAGTCCCATCAACTTCAGCCTTGAAGCAAAATGTTTGTTTTCCAGTTCCCCCTCACAGAGCCCTTAAAAACTAACACAGAGAACACCTGCATCCTGCTGATGGTGAACCATAAAACCATTAGCTACTGGTATTCCCACTGCTTTGGAGACAACTGGGTATCAGCTTCTGGAGTGTGAAGGACAAGCAAAGACAGAGGTTGGGTGCAGTCCTTCCATGTTTTGGGCTGGGCTCCTCTGGGGGGTAGGGCTCCTCTTCTCTGCATCCCCTCCCAGCTCTCCACTCCCCTAGCCATGCTGGTTTCCATCTCCTTGAGAGGTGCCTGGTGTGCTTTAGCTTCATCCTTCTTGATTTTTTTCCTTAGCAATAATGCTGTGCTCTTGAGTAATTATATTTGCTTTGTAGCAAATCCTATAAACATTATGGTACCAAAAAAAATCTAATTTATTTCAGCACTTTTGAACTAATTGGCTGAGATATTGAGACAGCAGCAACTTTAACAGTTAATTCAAGTAACCTTTTCCCAGAGAGAGATCTTAGGCAGCAGCTTTTCCTGGGTTGTAACAATAAATACATCCTTGGGATGACCATAACAATTGCTTAAGGGGGAATGTGCTGTGGCTGCCTTGCAGGAAAGGGGTGGGGTTTTTTTTTTTGTTCTTTTGGTTGTTTTGTTGGTTTTTTTTTTAATTAAACTTAACTTCTTGGTAATTTCTCAAAGAAAACTCTGCCCTGCTTTGTTGAAATGGCTTTATGTGTGTGTTTGTCACCCATTCCAAACACTCTCCTGTTAAATTCATTTAAATATCTACCTCACTTTTGCAAGTGGGTTGTTTTCCAGCCATGTTCTCCCTGTTGTTTTGCAGGCAGGAGTTTCTTGTTAGGATGACCTAACAGGTGTGTAACTGGTGGATCTACCAGTGGGTCTGAACATCCCTGCCCCTTTCCCAGATGCTGGGATTGATTCTGTGCCCAGCAGTCCTGCATAGCACAGGGAATAGTCCCTGAAATCCCATTCCTTTTTGCTCTTGGGTAATGGGGTGTAATGAGTGAGCTCAGAAAATTGGCTGTCACCCTTTTTAGCCTTAACAGACGCTCCTGACTTCCCCAAGTCTATGCCCTGGATGCAGGATCCCTCGTGATGTGGACACAGCCCTGAGCCCTGGCCCTCTTTTGGCTCACCAGCTGGGTGCTTTCTCTGGGGACTGTGGTTTGGGTTAGCATCAGGTCCTCTGGTGTCTCAGGGTGAGCCTGGTATCCTCAGAATGACTCAAGGCAGATGATTTTAGGAAGGTGCCTATAATAATTTCATTTCCCAAAACCAAATACAGTGCTGAGGGTGCACAGGGTACCTCCAAGGCAGTTTGAACTGAAGCTAACTGGGGGGAGATAGTAGCCTGGCAAAAGATGCTCATCACTCTATCAACCAAGAAGCTCAGCAGGGAGAGAATCGACCTGTTTCTTCCCACTGGGATTTCCAGCATTGCCCATGGCTGTACTGGGGGGGCTTCATGTGCATCCTGACTGCTCTTGCAGAAGGCTCGAGAGGTTGAGTGAAAGGCATTGAAGTTGTTCCATGCTGAGCATGTTGTCTATATTTAGGGAGGAAAAGGAAGCACTTAACTACCAGCTGCAGATTGACTAACAAGGGTTATATTAGAGAAAAATAGTCCATTGCAGTTTATTTCCTTCCTGCCTTGCAAGTCATGTGGAGGAGGGTAGAAGCTGTCCTTGAAGTCCAGCATCCCAGATCCAGGACAGGGATTGTGTTCTCTGCCTGCTCACCCAGCAGTTACCCCTGGACTTTTGACTCTGTTGCAGGGCAAGGGGAAAATAAACCTGAGTTGCTGCTTTATGTCAGATCACCAAATAGGTGCCACATCCCCATGTCTGCAGCAGAGGACACCCCAGCTGAGGGCAAGGTGGGGAGTAGCCAAAAAGCAGCCTTAATGCGGGTAGGAGTATGAAATGTTATGTTTCCTGAAGGTTTTATGGGGTATTTTTTCTTTCCCTTGTCTCCTTCCAAAGAGGCAGGTGGCTCTGCTGTGCTTGATCTGTTAGTTATTAAAAGAAGATCACAGTTGTGCTAAAGTAATCCGGTTTTCATCCACTGGAATTAAAACTGTCTGGATGTAGCCCTGGCTTAATTGGCAGACGAGATGTTCTGCTCTGCAGCGGGCAGGGATTTGCAGAAAGCCCCAAACTGCAATAATGAATCTTCTCTGTAGAACTGGCACAAGAGTAGATGGAAGTAGCAGAGGAGCAGCCCCGTGGGCTCAGGGCTGTGTGGCTCAGGGGAGGGACCGGGCTGAGCTGGGCAGCACTGGTTTGGTGGCATCTTTTTGTTCCACTCTCTTAAATAACAGCCATCAGAAATCCCATTGCCAGCTTTGGAAGGTGTTCCATCTACTTGAGCACGTCTGTTTGCTAATGAGCACTTGCTTAAGTCACTGCAAGTGGAGCTCCAAGGCTGCTTTTTCTTTCCATCTAAAACTGACAGGAACTTTTGGTAGCATTCACAGGTTCTGGTGGCAGAATTGCTGCTCCTTGATTCCCAGGGCTCAGTGTCACTGTGCAGATTGTTGTTTTAGCCCCAGGGACATGGGTTGCAGTGCTCCTCTTGCCTCTGCATGCCTGGTGTGCTGGTTTTCACCTTCTATTGCATGCATCTGTAACTTAATAACCAGCTTAATCTTAATTTCTTCCTTCTAAAGCCCGAGGTTACAACTGGTAATTAAAAAGAAAAGTTTTTTAGCTTTTTAACAAGCAATATGACCCTGTTAAGATTAATCTATCTACACTATTTCTTCTTTCCTGGAGTGACTCCAGTCCCTTCCACTGTCAAAGGGAGGCTTAAATAATTGTGAGCCTTAATTAAGTGAGAAAGTGTGTCTGATAATTTAATGAATAATTTGTTTGACTTGGAGAGCTTTATACTGGCAGGTGGCAAAAATAGTCATAGCAGTTTTGTGCACTTTGCACTCCCATTATATATGATTTGTTTAATAATACCCCATGTGAAAGTGTAAAAGCTGTTTTGTTTCTTGCAATGATCAGCTGTCCTCAAATTTGAATTGAGCAGCTCAGGACTGGAACTGTCAAGATCAAGGAAGCTGTCAGAGCCAGAAGGTCTCCCCTGAGCCTCCTTCTCTCCAGGCTCAGCAAGCCCAGGTCCTTCAGCTGCTTCTCCCCACACTCCTGCTCCAGACCCTTCCCCAGCTTCTCTGGCCATGCTCCAGTCCCTTTGTGTCTTTCTGGGAGTGAATGGCTCAAAACTAAACCCAGGATTTGAGGTGTGGCCTCAGTCCCTGCAGCCTGCAAGGTTTAAATTCCTGCAGCCAGCAAGAGCCCAGCTGCACTGTCTAGATAGTTCATGAGGCTCTTGGTCTGTCCCTTACAGAAAATCCATTACCCAAACATGTGGGTGTATTTCACAGTGATTCCCTGCAAGCTCTGTGCTGTTTCTTGACACTCTCTGAGTGTCCCCTGGTCTTTTTGGTGACAATGAAAATGTAAGTGGGAATGAAAGGGATGATGAGTCTTAACTCCTGCTCTGACACATGGCCTGTTGGGATGGATTTATTTTTGTATTCATATATTCATAGGTTTATTACTAAAAAGCAGTTGGCAAGGATTTATTTTTATATACACACACCTATGTGAATATTCACACATATCACTGCAGAGTGATGAAACCTGAAGTGTGTTGATGCTGCTGAGGTGTTCCAGCTGCTGCCAGGGGTTCTAAGAAGAGGAACATTTCTACTACTGATTTTTTTTTCCTCCAAATACTCTTAATATAATCCCTGTAGTGTGCCCACGTGGGATGAGCTGTCCTTAGTGACCCTGTGGGCTGTGAGCTCAAGTGACCCAAGCTGCAGAGTCTGCAGGAGGCTGCACAGGTGCTTGGAAACAATTCTGTGTATTTGAGGGCCACAGATACATAAGCATGGAATTAAAAATACATAAATCTGCTTAAGACCTGCAAAGCCACACTCCATCTCCCCAGAAAAAAATGTTTTGCCTTAATTGCAAAAGAATATACTCAAGCTCAGCAAAGAAAGTATTTCAAGGAAAGCTGCTGAAGACCAGCAGCATCTCCAGACTGCTTCTCCAATGATAATGCAAGGATTAAGTTTTCTTCTCAGGAAAGACTAAATGGAATGTAGTAGTGGGGATTTAATAAATACCTCACCATCAGGGCTGTCAGAGCCTGGACCAGGCTTCCCAGAGAGGTTGTGGAGTCTCCTTCTCTGGAGAGATTCCAAACCCACCTGGACACTGCATTGCTGGGCCCCCTGCCCTGGGTGGTGGCACCAGATGATCCCCAGAGGTCCCTTCCACCCCCCACCATGCTGGTGTTCTGTAGATGCTCAGGTAGTGCAGAGACTGTAATGTTTGCAGGCTCTGAACTCATTACTTCTCTCAAAAGTCTTTCTACACTAAATTATTTTGCTGAAAGCACCCCCTGCCTTCAACCCTGAATGCATCTTGTAGCCCTAGGGTGCCAAATCCAAGGGCAGCAGCGTTGCTGTTGGCACCTGTGGGGTGGTTTGTGGGTAGCAGACAGTGCTGGATGCAGCCCCCCTGTGAGGAGAGATGGGGAGTGGAGCACCCCAGCAGCACAGAGCCCCTGCACGAGCTTGTGGGGCCTGGCTGGGATTACAACACTCTGGCAAGGAGAAGATAATTTCTGAATGTCAAAGAGCAGAGCTGGCAGTTTGGTTTTGGGAATAGGATGTAAAAGCATCAACTGTCATGCATTGGACCTGCTGGCCTTGTAAAATGATCCTTTAATGTCTCATACTCAGTTCAAATCAAAATAAGTGTTGACTGGAAGGTTTGACAAAGGCAGTTTTGGAAAGACTGGAAATGGTACCTGGAAGAGCCATCAGAGGAGCAGTGGGATCTCCCTGCCCTCCTGCACACTGCTGCACCAGGTTCTGTGCCTCCCTGCAGCTGAAGCACCTGCCACCACTGAGTTTTTGTGTGTGTGATCTTTAAAACTGTGCTTCAAACTGCTGCATTTAACCATTAAACCCTGTGCATCTGCCTGGGGAGGAATCCACTGAGGGCTACTCAGTCTTCATGTCCTCAAGTCATTAAGAGTAGCTGTTGCAAGACCCAAACCTCTGCTTTCTCTTCCCAGTCCTCCCTCAGGGATGCTGTGTTGCAACACAGCTTATCAGAGAAAAGTTTCCCAAGGTCTTCTCTCCATCAGGGATGGACTCTGCCCCTGCATCCTGGGGTCTGCTCTGAGGATGAGGTCTGCAAGGAGCTGCAGCAGGTTCTGCCTCAGTCTCTTGCAGAGCCCAGGCTATTCAGCCCTTTCCTGACAATGCATTCATTTATTTGTTGGGTTGGTGTGGGGGTTGTTTGTTTGTTTATATTTTAAAGACCAGAGTGAATGGATAAAGAGAAGCCTCTCATTTCGGTGTGTTTTTCTCCAAAGAAAATATAACATTATCCTTGTTAGGAAAAACTAATTGATTTTTGGCCGACTTCCATTTTTCAGTGTTAGCATTTCGTGTGTCACCATCTCTGCCTCTCTTCTGTGTTTTATCCCTTTGTATAAAACCTATGTTTATTCCTTGGCAATTATGCATGTCTGGAGGGATGTAGTAGCTCGTGCTCCTGTATTGTCCTCAATATGTGCATCTGTTTTTATCCCCCCTCCCAAAAATTGCTTATGCAAACACGTTGATAAGAGAAGGAATCTGTAGCGTGGCTCTTCCCCTTCATGAATGTTGATGGGTTTCTGTAGCAAGAAGCTTCTCTCCCTGCAGTTGGAGCAGCTGTGAACCTACTGCAAGAGATAATTTAAAGAAATTCCCTGTTCATACCCATTCATGTGAGTTATGAGAGAAAAGGGAGGTGTTAGCCATGCTCTGTTGGTGCTCCCAGGTAACTTGACAATCACAACTCCCAGCTTTGTGTCTGTCTTTGCATTATGTATGTTAGTTTTGCTGTAGACTGCTTGAGGGACTGGCCATGTCCATGGACAGCACAGCCCCAGGCAGAAGCTCCATCCTATTGCACTGTGGCCCTGGGGCTCCCCTGGCTGCAGTCATGCCAGAGGTGTCTAACCTCCTGACAGATGTCCCCAGTGGTGGTCCAGCCTAGATCTGCTTTTCTGGGCTTGAAGGACATGATTTGTTTCCCCACGTTTCCTTTGCCTCTGGTTTCTCCAGCATTTGTGCCTGCTGAGGGCAGTGCTCCTCACCCTGGCTGGGTAGGATCTGATAGCTCAGGTTTTCATTGCTTTGAGCCAGTGCCACGTCTGTGGGGAATGACCAGAGGTGGGTCCATGGGGACCAGAGTTTGGAGACTCAGAGTTCTGAGGGGAAGGCTCCCAGGTCATCCCACTGCTCCAGCAAAGCCCTCAGGGAGGGTGAGTTTGCTTTTCCAGATAACACAGCCTGGCTTCAGAGCTGGCTGAAGGAGCTTGATTTGTTTGGTTGGGTTTTTTTTATGATGCTAGCTTAAAAAAAAAAAAAATTAAAAGGGAGAAGTTTCAGACGTGTATTTATCACCTTAAAAGACTTAACCAGGTGCTGAAAAAATCAGTAAAAAACCTGAGCACATTAGTCTGAAATTGCACTAAGGCTGAGCACTGGCTCTTCCTGTTATAGGGATGCTATGGAACTATTTTGAGGTTTCCATCATTTGTTATCTCTGGAACAATCACAATAGTGTTAAAAAGCAACCTGTACATGGCATGGGCAACTGAAGCTGTTCTACCCCAGCCCATGTTTGTCTGGTTGTTACTCCTCACTGCTTTCCATGGCACACTTGGAGGGTTGCTCCTATTTCCTCATGTTTAATAGCTGTGCTATTGCAGCACTGAAAAATGTTTAATCTGTTTTAATCTGCTTTTGTCATGAATCCCAGGCAGCCTCCATGGGGTAGTTGTGGAGCAGCAGGCATCTCCCAGGCATCTCCCAGTCTTAATAGCTCTGTTGTGTCAGGAGCTGCACCCTCAGGTGGAGTCAAACAGCTTCAAGTCTTGCTCATGTCAGACTCTTCTAGTCCACCTCAAGGCTGTCTAGGTGATGTGTTGGGAATGCTCCATACCCATCCTGGGAATAAACCCAAGAGCTCACATGCTAAACAACCCTCCCACATGCCACGTGTCTTAAAGACTTTGCTTCTGGTTGAGGGGTTTTGTTGCCCTTAATTTGTATGAGAATTGACTGAGATCTGAGGAGGAGCTGGGAGGGCAAAGCTCTGGAGTGTGGCCTGTGGAGGAGAGTTGGGTGAGCTCCTCAGTGAGGAGGACTCAGCTCCCTGCCCTGCTGCTGGGTCTTGATGGCAGCGTTTGCAGGGGTCAGCAGTTTTTCTCACCAAAAAAGCTTTTAGCTCCTGGGCAGGAAGTCAAGTGCTATCAGGGTTTGGAAAAAAAAAAACAACAAAAAACCACACAAAACCCCAACCCAGGGAGTCAGGCTGGTTTTCTTTCTTTTTTTGGATCAAGTGCATAATAAGCTCTTAGCTCAGATAAATCCTAATTGAAGATTCAGTCAAGGCTGTTGCTAAATTAGCAGAGCAGGTCTGCTAGACAGATGCAGCTTCAGCTTATAAAAATAAGCAATTTTTTCAATTCTCACATGGAAAGAGGATTCGTGTCATTAAACCTCTTTATTGTCCCCTGTTCCCACACAGCCCACTTGCCCCTTTCAAGAGTCACCCAAATCCATCCCAGTCACCACGGTGCACAGCTCTGGTGGCTCCTGTGCCATTTTGCCAGGCTCTGGCTGCCCTGGCATCAGTGTCACAGGATTTGAACAGGGGCTTTGGCTGACTTTGGAAAGGTCCCTCTATCAAGGGGTACCTGGGCTTTCAAATTTACACATTTCTTCCAGTTCCCCAAGCAATGCCTTTCAGGTGTGACACCTGACAAGTGCAGATACTCCTAGGTAGGCTTCTGGGCACACTTTGGAATTGTCCCTACTGGCAAAGAGGGGTTGAAGTGGTGGTAGGATCCAGTAGAATCATAGAATCATTCTGGTTGGAAGAGATCTTAAAGATCATCAAGTCCAACTGTTAACCCAGCACTGCCAGGTCACCACTAACCCCAGTTCCTCAGCACCACAGCTCCATGTGGTACCTTGAAGGGTCTGTCTGGCAAAACACCCAAGAGGCAAACCCTTGTGGAGATGATCTCCTGGTAGATGGCACTAAATAACTGAAGTGGTATGAATAATAAGTAATTAAAGTGGATACATCCTGTATCTGGGTGTTGTCAAACCCCATGAGTGAAATGTGGCTCAAAACCAGCAAGTTCTGGGTATTTGTCCACCTGACTTTCTTACTTACTTTATTTACTTATTCATTAAAGCAGTTATCCCAGGCTAGCTTCAGAGTGGGTTTACCCTAGATCTTAATGCAGCTAAAAAAAACCCAAAAACACAACAACAAAAAAACCCAAAACAACAGAAAAAGACTAGAGCTGGGTGATAACCACTTGAATAACATCCATGGAGATGCTCAGGGGGCTGGAACATCTCTGCTAAGAGAACAGGATGAGGGAGCTGGGATTGTTCAGCCTGGAGAAGAGAAGGCTCTGGGGAGACCTTAGAGCACCTGCCAGTGCCTGAAGGGAGCTGATCCAAAGCCTGGAGAGGGGCTGTTTCCAAAGGCCTGCAGTGAAAGGCCAAGGGGCAATGGTTGAAATGAGAAAGGAGTAGATTGAGATGAGAACTAAGGCAGAAGTTCTTTCCCAGCAGAGGGGTGGACGCTGGACCACGTTTCCCAGGGAGGTGGTGGAGGCCCCATCCCTGGAGACATCCCAGGAGGGGCTTGAGGAGGCTCTGAGCACCCTGCTCTGGTTGCAGTTGTCCCTGCTCTCAGCAGGGATTGGGCTGGGTGAGCTCTGGAGCTCCCTTCATCCCAGACATTGCTCTGCCTCTGCTCCTCCCCTGGCTTGGCCTAGCTGTGCGTTGGGTCCTTCCCATCGCTCTCTGCCTCAGTAACTGATTTCTTTTCCTTCCAGTTCAAGGTGGATGGTGAGTGGTGCACCTGGATCGACTTCGAGCGCTTCCAGGAGCTGGTGCGGACGCGGGCGGGCGGCCCCGGGGCCTTCTCTGCGGCCGATTACGTCGCCAGGACTCCGCGCTGGGCGCTCTACGGCTCCAGGGAGCAGGGATTCGACCCCAAGGACACGAGGCACCAGCGCAAGAGCAGAACGAGGGACCTGTCTGGGTGCTGAGGTCAGCCTGGTGCTCAGCACACTCTGGGCCGCCTGGCTGTTGAGTTTTGGGCTCCGTTTCTAGGCTAATGATGATTTTTAATCGATTCCCCTTGGTTTTTCTGGTGTTTGATACTGAGAAGGAGGGTCGAGCCTTTATTTAACCCTTCCCTCCTCTTTTTAGGGCTTCTTGGATGGACATTTTTATAATGCTCTCTATCTCAAGATCAATGACAAATGGTGCTTGCCAGCCATTTATCGTGGCAGTGTGAGGAGGGGGGCAGTGGCTGTGGTCTCCCCAGCAGAGAGGGTTGGGAGTTGGATGTGGAATGGGAGGGTTCATTCAAGCCCTGTGCCCTGCACGGCACTTCCTGGCACCCAGGTCGGCAGCTAAATGTTCTGTGCCCATAAAAGTGCCAAGGGGGTTCCAACCACAGGCTGGTTGGATCTGTGCAGGTGGTACCACAGAAGGGTCTGGGTGTAAAAGCCTGAGCTGTGTTGGGAGTATCATTGTACAGATGGTAATAAAGTTTTATATATTTTAACCACTGGTGCCAGTTCTTATAAAGACCCCAACAGGCTGGAGCTTGGGAATGGTTCAGCCTGCAGGGGATAAGGCTCCAGGGAGACCTTCTGGGTGCCTGTCAGAAAGATGGGGACAGACTGTTAGCAGGGCCTGTTGGGACAGGACAAGGGGTGATGGTTTGAAATGAAAAGAGGGAGAATTAGACTGGAAGACAGTTTTTACAATGAAAAGGGTGAGAGCCTGTCCCAGGCTGCCCAGAAAGGTGGTGGCTACTCTGTCCCTGGCACCATCTCAGGTGAGGTTTGGGGGCTCTGACCACTCTGCTCTAGGTGCAGATGTCCCTGCTCCCTGTAGTTGGACTGGATGAGCTTGAAATGTCCCTTCCCACCCAAACCAGCCTGTGATTCTATGGATACCAGGCAGGATGATACTAGGGCCACCTCTTACCTGCATATCCTTCCTGGAATCCCTCTGGAAACTGCTCCATGAGCAATTTGGGCAGGATTCTCTCCTGCAATTACACTTGCATTGCCTTGTGCTTAAAGCAATCTCTGACAGTGCAGATCCGAAGCAATCCTCTTACTTGCAACTGTATAACATGAATCACCAGCTACCTCTGCTTGGGGGACAGGCTGAGCTGAAGCCACAGCCAGCGTGGGCTGCTGCTGTAGCTCCAGGCAGCCCTGGGGATCGTGCTCCAGCTCTGCTGGGGCTGAGGAGCTTCACTGCTGTAGGAAGAAGGGGTTTTTACCTTCTCTCCAACTGCAGAATTTCACACCTCACCTGAAATAGCTTCTTTCAGATTTACAATGGATTGCTGCTCACCAGGATACTTGTGTGGACTGGAGGCTGTGGCTGTTTCCCAGGTATGGGAATGTGCTCTGAATACAGTGATCTTTGGTTAAAAAAAAAAAAAAAAAGTCTTTTCTTCCAGAGATCAGTAAAAGATCCCAGTCCAGCAAAACCTCTCTGCAGTGATTTCAGGATCAGCCCATGTTCTCGGAATAATGATTCTCTGTTGCTGTAAATATGTTTGCCTCAATAACTGGGTAATGACAGTCCCTTTTCCATGGGTTTTGAACTGGACCAGAGAACATACCCGTGGTGCTGCTAGGGTGCAGGGAGGTCTCCAGCCTTATTGCCTTGGTCCCCACCAAAGAACCACCCTCCCTCTGGGGCATGATGTGCACCCAGGACCTAGTGTTTCAATAGCCAGCCAGGAGGATCCATCCTAAAGGCAAAGATGGGCAAAAATTATTTTATAGCTATTTAAAGGCAGGGAGGGTTTGAGGAGCCCTGTGACCCACACAGGCTGGCATCCCCCACACTGCCAGCCCTGTCCAGCCCCACTGCTGTCAGCCCTGGCTCAGGGTGAGTCAGTCAGGACAAGGGTTGCATTTCATTTTGGAATGACAATCAATATATTTGTTTCCAAATCTCTCCAGCAGGAAAACATCCCCCAAACAGAAAATTGTCATCCATCAGCTTTGTCTTCATCTGGCTCTGCTCCTGAATCATTTAGGAGGGTAAAGCTGCTCTTGTGCCTCGAGGAGAAAGGAAGAAGATATCGGAATTAATTGAAGAAAGGGCATCTTTTTCACTTTGTCAGCTGCAGACTGAGCCAGGGGTTGGCACGGGCACTGGGCCCCGTGGGAGGGGATGACCCAGCACTGAGAACCCTGCTGCTCAGGCAGCTCCCTGCTGCAGGCAGGAGGCAAGGAGCCCAGAGGAGGGATTTCAAGGGAAGCAGTTGCCTTTTTGGAGCTGAGCTTTCGCAGAAGTGGGAGCTCCTTCCCCTCCTCTTCAGCTCCCTCTCTGTCCCCTCCCCAGCCAAGCGAGGCCAAACAGTGACTGCTGGCTGCAGCAGGGATGGAGGTGCCAGGAGCTCCTGGGACTCATTTCCAGCAGTGCTGGGAATCTGCCACAATGGGGGTGGTTCTTGCTGCTGGGATGTCCCAGTCCCAGCTTCCCCATTGCACAGTGAACTGGTGGCATCCATGGAATTAAACTTTCTAAGAAAAAAATCCTCAAACATTTTAGAATAGATACAGATGGATGAGAGAGCTGCAAAAACCACTCCAGAAAAAGAAAAACAACAACAACAAAAAATTAATTTTGAACAAATCCAGAACAGCAGTGATTGCTTGGAAAAAAATTGTGGTTACATGCTGATGGGAGAACCCCTCTGAAACATGGTGCCATTTTTTTGCTCCAGTGGAGCTCGGCTTGCTTAAGCCAAGGACTAGTTGCAGAGTGGGTTGGAAATCGTTGGCCATCCCAGCCAGGTGGCCATGGGTGAGAAGGGATGTGTCCATTGGCCTCCTCCAAACACCTGTGCTGGGGCCAGCTCCATCACCTCCATCCTGCCAGCTCCTCTCCTGTAGCTGGGATTTTGGGGGGATGCTGATAATAACATAATCCTCACCTCTGGGGCAGCCATCTGGGAGCTTAAACCACCGCTGCCTCGCTCAATTCCATCCTTTTTGCCAGGGGCTCAGATCAGATCAGCTGTTTAAATCGTCTTAGTGCTAAATACACGTTACTGGGGAGAGAGAGACACCATCAAAGACCTGAATAATTGGCTGTTAGACACTGCAGCCCCACGTGGTGCTTTGCCCGTGTCAAATTACCCATTTCCCCCTGAG
Organism: Corythornis vintsioides; assembly: GCA_025447755.1. NCBI lineage: Eukaryota > Metazoa > Chordata > Aves > Coraciiformes > Alcedinidae > Corythornis > Corythornis vintsioides. Next base: position 51,476 of record JAOEGS010011189.1, on the reverse strand, counting down.
CTGCTGTCCTCAGCAACTGGGAATTCCTCCTCTGGCTGGGACTGGGGGCAGTCACAGAGACAGGACCTGGCTGGGAGTTTTGTGGTGAAATGGGCTCGGTGCTGCCTCTGCTGTCACTGTGTCCTGGCTATGAGGCTCGGTAAGGGGTAGGGGTGTCTTCAGACAGCTGCTCTGTCACCTCTGGCAGCTGTTTCAGCACAATGGGAAGTTCCACAGGGGTTCCCAGCACGCTTGGGTCTCCTCCAGAAGTCCAGCCCATGAATGAGATGATCCATCAGCCACCCATTACGGAAATCTACTCTCCAGATTAATGCAGAAGGAAAACCAGCAGTGAGCTCTGCAGGCAGGAGCTGAAGCTGCCGGATTGTGGCATTAGCAAGCTAATAATAAAATATTGTTCTTTGGCAGCAGGCTTAGGGCATTACAAGAAAAGCTGCTCTGAGCTCTGCTCAGCTTAGGTGGGTAGCGCCAAAATACCTGCGCCGCTGCTCTCCCACATCTGCTCAGAACAAAGCTTTTTAGGTTTCTTTAAACAAATAAGCTGCAAAAGCTGCTAAACACCACAGAGAACCCCCAGTGAGAAAGCAAGGCCAGGGAAAATGAAGTTATTATCCAGCTTCTTTGACTCCAGCCTCGCTCAGAGGGATGGGGGAGGGAGCTGGAGATCTTTCCCAGCGAGGTCTTTGAGTCCAGGAGTACTTGTGACATCTTAAGGTGATGAAGAGCAGCTAGGGGCATAGCCCTGTGCAGTGGCCAAATGGAGCCCTTGGGGACACAGAGACACAGAAGCCTCTGCCCTGTGGGAGCCACCTCCAGAGCCAACCTGCCTGCTGCCCTTGGACCCTCTGGAGAACAGGATTTCTAGAAGAACTGTGGGCACCCAGTTGGAAAAGGAGCAAATGTGTGGTGGATGAATGTGGTGGGTTGGTGTTGGTTGGCTGTCAGGTGTCCACCCAGCCACTCACACTCCCTCCTTGGCAAGACGGGGAGAAAATCATAAGCAAAAGCTACTGGGTTGGGAGAACAGCATCAAAGCTGCTCAAAATGAAACACCAAATCATGCCTCCTGGTTGAGGAAATGGTGGGTGATGAGTGTCTCCCAGCCACAGCAGACACTGCTGGAGCAGAGCTCAACCAAGGAGCAGGGCCTCAGTGCACAAATGTGAAACACATGGCATGAAGACACAGAAATGTTGTCACCTCTGCTGCAGGCACCATGCATCAGGAGGAGGGTGCCAAGGTAATTGTCACTTTTCTTTGAAGGCACTGGGGGCTATTTTTAAAATGCCTGGGACAAATCTGGATGTTCAGATTCACTGTAAGTAAACCAGCTTGCTCATCTCATGGAGGTGGCTCACCATGGTTCCTTGAGAGCTATTCTGGAGAGCAGCAGTGAGCACCCATCCCCACGTGTCCCCTCATGCACCATGGTAAAGGTGGACATGACCAACAGCAAAACCCATTTGATCCCTGTAGTTATTTTCATAAAACTTCCACTTCCAGTAGTTTGTACTCTCCCAGGTCAGAGTTTGAGGGTATTTCTCATACCCACCAGGGCTCTGTTGCTGTGTGGAAGCAACAAGGTGGCTGCAAAGGGCTCTGAAGGAGGAAAATGAGCAACAGGTGATTCTCCTACTAGTGGATCTGGTTTGCTGTAAAGACAGCAGGTGGGAAGGGCTTGGGCAGGTTATAAAAGCCAGAGAGGCTGCCTGTATGGGAGGCTTGAAGCTACAAAGGATCATTGAATAGTTGATGCTGAAGAATGTCTCTGCTTGTGGATGTTGTTTGAGGTGAGTTTGGCAGCCTGGTGGGACCAGGGCTGGGGATGTACATGTGGGTGCCACATGGGTGGGTGCCATGTGGGACAAACTGTGCTGGTGAGGTTAGTGGTGACTGTGACTTTGAGGTGCCTTGGTTGTGTTTCTGGGGGACCCATGAGATGAGGGCTGCTGGCAGCTTTGTCCTGCCAGACCAGGCTCCGCTGCAGACAGATGAGGAGGCTGCACCACATGCCTGGTAGTGGGGTTAGAGGGGGAAAATGAATCCTGGCAGGCAGGGGGTGGGAAACCTGCTGGGAAATGGTCATGAAGTAGAACAGCAATTGCTCTGGTGCTTTATAGCATTAGCAAAATTAACATTGTAAATTCAAGAGCAAAGGAAAAAAGGGCCTTACAGAGGCTGAAAAATCATCTATACTGGGAAACCCATTATGGACCAGTTCCTTAGGGGACGTGGTGCTTGCCAGAACGCTGTGGGCTTCGAGGAAAATTTGTTACTCATCCTGCATCTCCTTTTGCCCAGATCCTTTGTTTTCCCCTATTAAAGCTTAGCACCATGGGAGATGCTTTGCAGGGAGCTGGATGACCTCGGCAGCCTGGGGCAGGTTGGGCAGGAGCTCCCAGAAGTACTGTGACTTCCCAGGAAAGGCAAAGCACATCTCTCTATTGCTGTGTTTCAAAATATCCCTCTGTATTACTGTATTTTATACATATATGCTGTATGGACAACTCTTGTGTGTCCCTCCTACCTCTGGCACAGCTCATCCTGCTGGTCCTCCTCCCTCTGCCCCATCCAGGTGCTCCCATGCTGCATTTCCTACTCCCATCCTTTGTTGTAGAAAAGCAATTGCAGGGTCAGGCTTTGGGTGGTTTCTTTCTTGCCTGTGATCAGTTGCCCTAAAAGATGCCAAGAACCCCCAGGGATCTGCTTTGACCTCCCCTGTGGCAGTGGAAGCTTCTTGCTGCCTTCACCCCCTTATTATTAGGTTGGGCTCCCTGCCTCTGCTGGCAGGTACAACCCACCACCACCACCTGCAGAGGCAGGTTTAAGGTCTTCTCCCACTTTAGGCCAGGCCCAGGAAAGCCCAGGTCTGTCAATTTGCCTGTTTTTCTAAAACTTGGCCCAAATTCAGAGTCTGGCAACACTTCAGCACTGGCAATACTTTCAGCAGAGGGGAAAAAGCAAAACGGCAAAGCTGCCAATGTTTACATGGAACACTTGAGTTTCAGACAATAATTTGTAGGTGAGAGTTTCTTCTCTGGATTCATCCTGGCTGGGCTGCCTCAGGCATCTATTTCCCGCTGATGTTCTAATAACTGAGTACATCAAACTGGTGATGGTTTGTAACTGGGATCCCATGAAGCTTCTGTAAAACACCCAATGAGCTCTGTGCTGCCAAATGAGTCTTTCTGAAGTGCTCTCAGATAAAATATAAATAATAATACCTATGTTTTCACCACACTTTTAAAGTCAGTGTCTTGGGAGTAGGGAAAGGTCAGCAGATTTTCTGTCGGTGTTGCCAGCCTTTTCTGGGTGCCAGACCCTGGATAGATCAAGGCTGGTGCCTGAATTCAGATGCCTGTGCTCAGATCTGCAGCAGATATTTCTTAGTCTTCTCTTTCTTCTCCAAGGATTAAACAGAGACCATAGGGAACATCCAGACCTTTCTTTACAAGTGTTGTTAAACTCTGACCTTCAAAGGCTCTCTTTGATGTCTTCTGCATGTGGGTTTATGCAGATTTTCCTTACCAGGGCTCAGGAATGCTGGGGAGGTGATGAGGACCACCATCCTAGAGGGCCACATGGGAAAGATGTGGGGCACTGGTCACTGCTGGTCCCCAGTGCCTCTTTGCTGGCCTTTGATGCCACCTGGCTTGCAGGAGGAGGGCAGGGGCTTTGCAGTTAGTGGCCTTGTGAATGCCACTAACTTTGCTGCAGCAGAGGCAGCTTTGGGAAGCCTCCTGGGGTCGTCTGGCAGCTGGTTCCCTCCACAGAGCATGTACAACGTGCTCCTGGTGCTCCATGGTCCATGTGAAGCTGCAGGGTGGGCTGATAATTGAAGCACATCTGCATGGTCTCTTCTTGGCTGTGATGATAAATGGTCCAGTGTTATCAAAGCCCTTAAACACCCAACAGCCACCCATGCAAATGGTGCTGCTCCTACCACCAGCTGTGGGCTTGGAGCAGTATAAAAAGCAGCTACCACTTGTATAAGTGTTTTGTTTTGTTTTTTCCTCACTATCTTAACCAATAGACTACCAATAGACTGAGATCCTCAATGTTAACTGATGGATGGAGGGACAGTGCTGTAGGAACTCTGGCAACAATCAGCTGCTCCACAAATGTGACCTTGAAATCAGCTTCATAAACTGCTCCCTCTATATAGATGTGCTGAAATCACATTAAAGAGAAGCAGTGCTGAGTAAACTCTGAAAAAAAAAATCAGAAGCATCTGAGACATGAGATTTCATATAGTTTATGTATTCAATAATAGTTTCTGTTAACAGTATTTACCATTTTCAAAACAGTTTCCAGATTTGCTTCACTGTTGCTTTGATAAAATAATGGGGGTTAGTGGTTGTGGGTCATATCTTTTCTCTTCCATCTAAAGTCTTCAAAGCACTTTGTTGCCACCAATGAAACACTATTCCTCACATGTCTGTGCTGGGTGGGCTCTGAGCTCCTTGCTCCCCATGTTTCTGTGTGCCTGGGGGCCCTCGTGAGCTCCTTGTGCACCAGGCTTCTCCCACAGCAGTCACAGCTACACCACCCTCCAAGTTGGTTTGGGGGTTTTGCTTGGTTTTTTTCTTGTTTTTCTTTTTTGTTA
>JAOEGS010011189.1:16564-46770 GCA_025447755.1 Corythornis vintsioides | reverse complement strand
GGTGGGGGGGGGGGGGGGGAGGGGGGGGGGGAGCATCTGCTTTTTTTTCTTAAAGATCTTTACATTATCAAAAATCAAACTTTCCCCAAGGAGTCCCATATTTAATCAGCTAATATCATCCAGTTATATGGGGATAAAGTAATTATATCTCCCTCAGCAAATCTGCTTCTCTTTCTTTCCCCAGGGGGAGGAGAGGTCTTCCCTTGGGATTATGAGATTAAACAGAGATTTTTTTTAAAGAGAAGTCTTGCTTTGTTACTTAAAGAGCTTAATTTGAAATCCTCTCAGAAGTGAACTGTACTTTGTAAATGCTGAGTAAGGGAACCATGAGCTGATAATCTGCCCTGGGGTTCCACTTAGTTGTGCACCCCATGCCTTGATTCAGAAGGAAGCTCCAGGTAGGATCAGCCCTTGGCCAACGTCTGGGAGCAATCTCAGTGTCCTTTGTTATGGCTGGTGACCCCTCCTGTACTCCTGAGCTCTGAAACAGCTGGGGGGGGGCCTGTTTGCTGATCACCCATCCCTCTGTTGTATCCCTGACTGTATTTAGCAGCTCTACAGGGCACGAGGGCTGGGACTAGCCTGGGAAAGGTCTCGGAGCCACAGGCAAGCGGAGGAGCTGCCAAAGGGAAGGGCCTGCTGCCTTAATTCTTTCAGTGCAGGCAAAAAGCATCTGAAAAGCTGTTCCATCTCCTTAGCAATAGTTTGCCATGCTCTGCCTCTAAAATGCTATGTGTATTTATGGCCCAGTAGACAAGTGCTGGCCGTGTGCTAGTCCCATGCACTTGGCAGGCTGAACGCTTTGGAGAACAACACCCGGCACGGTCACCGGAGCCAGCGCTTGATGAAAGGAGATGGAGATGGTTCTGTCTTGTTCTTTCTCACCAGCAAGAGGCAGGTCCCCAGCTGTGAGCTCTCCTAACAGCCCCTATATATATGTGGTAATTTCTCAGAAGCTTTTACCTTTGGAACTAGTGGGAGAAACAAGAGGTGGGACACTTACGGGCTCCTGTAGCTGATGGAAATATGAAAGGCTCTTCCCAAGCTTTTACTTCTGTGCTTGCATTTGTCTTGCAGTTCATGTTCCCCAAGACTGTCTTTTCTGTTCAGCTGAAAGAACATTTGGGGAATTTGAGGGAGTTTTCTGGTGTGTTGAGCTGTCAAATCTAATGTGGCAAGTGTGGCAGATGCTGCCAAAGGAGGACTTGGGTTTTCTGACAAATCTGCACTGTGGTTTCAAATGGGAGCACAGGGAAAGGGCAAGAGAAGGGACCAACCTACCCCGGAGCTGTGCCCATATGTTGGCTGGTCCCTTGCTGAGAACTGGCAAACAGAATGATGCAATAGAAATCCCCAGGATGGCAATATTAGCACCTGCTGAAGTGGGCACTGCTGTGATGGGCATGCCAAGGACACCGCGGTGGCCTGGGGCTGCTTGAATCACAGTTACAATCCAGCTGACAGGTTCAGGAGATGGCATCTGTAGTGGCTGTTGCCAAAGATGCTGCTCAGAGAAAGCCCAACGATGGGTTTGAGATGTGAGCTCATCCTGCAGCATGCTGGTGGGAAAGGCATGGTGTCCGGCCCAGTGCTGTTGTGAAGCCACCACAGCACCCTCCCTTAGCATCAGAGCACACCCAACATCTGAAACGTGCCCAGCAGTTCTCCTGCCTTAATGTTTTACCAGGCAACACCCATCTGTTGCCCTCTCTCCTTCCACTGCCCAAGAGTTGGTGTCAGAGGACACTGGGAAGCAGCAGCTGATACTCTGGATAACCCAGGGCTGGGCTTTGGTCATTAAAAGGTGTGGATATTTTGCAAGGTCTGATGAAAGGTGTATTGAGGTTGCTCTCCTTCCCTTGGCTCTTCCAGGGGTGCAGTGTTCCCAGCCAGGCTGCAGGCAGCTCTGGAGATGGGAAAGTGTGAGTGCAAATCAGGGCAAGGCAGAAGAAGGAATTTGAGGAGACACACGTGTCCCAGAAGCCCATGTTAAAAGAAGACAGCAAGCTGGCATGAATGATGCATAAGATAAAAAGCCTAGGGACAGCCAGGAGGGGAAAGAAGGAGTTGCATAAATAGGGAAAATATGAGAGACAAGGGGCAGAGCCAGAGCAGCAGGATGTCCTGGTTCCTGTCTGCAAGGAAAAAAAAATTAAATTAAAAAAATGTCCACAAAACTAACCTAAAAACCTTGTGACAAAAATTCAAGTGAGCCTTGGGGAAATCTTGGAGGGTGGGTGGTATGAGGGTTTGGTTAACTGGGTTGAATGATGTTATTTGCACGTGTTTTGCATATACCAGAGTGAGCAACAGCTCTGATGGCTCCTGCCTGGGGCTTCATGTCCATACCAGGGTTTCCCCAGCCAGGCCAGTGACGTGGACCTCCTTTAAATGGGCTCCTTTGTTTTTGTTCTTCCTTCCCACCCACCCCCACAGCCCAATGGGAACTGAGAGCCCTCAGGCTCTGGAAAATTGCTAAATTGAAAACGCTTAATCTCATCAGAACTAATGAGCTAAATACATCTGTGTTTGTATATATATATATATATATATGTGTGTGTGTGTGTGTTTATAGTGCAGGAGGAGGGGTTCAGGGAAGGGCTTCCAAAGCCACCTCTCCTTAAAGACCATGCACAAGGAGGGTGCAGGTGGATGCCTGTGGGCACAGACACCAGCAGCCAAGAGGTTTCCTAAGGCAAAGTAGGGAGCTGGTGCCTCAGGGAGTGAATCAGGGGGCAGGGGCTGAGGGTGGCCACGTGCTGGTGCCTTGCAGGGGTGAATATTTCAGCTGGTGTGGCTCATGGCTGGTTTCACTCTGGAGTGATGGGCTGCGGGGTTATCTGGTCTAATAAAAAGCTGAACTGGAGGGAAGATGGGATAAGAGCTTGGGCTATGACTGTTAATTGGGTCTGGGTGCCAGAGAAGGAGTTGATGGCTGGGGAGAAGAGGCAGTGGCTGTCCTTCCATAGGACCCAGAGCTACTCTCCTTGGAGGGATATCTGGAGATGAGGCTGTAAATCTGCTGTGCATCACAAGTAGAATTAGCTACAGGATACTCACCATGTCCCTTCCCACAGTGCAGGAGCTACTCTGCCATTATAAACTTCTGTGTGACTCTTACTCCAGCTTATCAGGCATTTAACATGCCACATGCTGACAACACCCATCTCCCAAGGGTTCCAGTTGCTCCTGCAGTGTTGTCATGCCAGGATTGGGGGGTGGTGGGGGTGGTTTCCCTAACACCCCTGCCTTGGACTCCCACCACCTGCAAGACAGTGAGGAGCCCATGGCTGCATCACTCTGCCCTGGTTTGCATGGGGAGCTGTGTCCCTGGTGTGCTGCAGCTGAAGGAACTGATCCAAAAAAGCATTGCTGTGGAATTTCAAAATGCTTGGTTGGACTGGATTCTTCAGCTGACTTTAGCACTCTCCTGTAGTCTAATGGGCATTGATTAATAAACCTTTAACATTAAAACTAGGCTTTGGGAGAAAGGTCTTTGCTTCCAATGACAATGAGTGAGCTGGGGAGTGAGAAAACCTCTGCAATAGCTGTGTCTGGTTTCTTTTCCCTTCCTGACCACCCTGTGAAACATTTCCAAACCACTCTGATACTGGAGCCCATTTGCCAATGGATGGTGCTCATGTCACTCCTTGATCTGGGAGATGCTTTTATGGCCTTTTGGATCCGTGAGTTTTGCTTCCTCCAGGACTTGCACACCCTGGTCTGCATTTGGGGGGTGGGCTGACCACAGGTTGGGTTTGCTGAGCAGGTGTCTCCCAGTTTGTGAATCCCAGTTTGTGCTTCTCAGTGTGGCACCAGGAAAGCATCCCCAGCCCAATTTGTCTGATTTCTGCGTGGCTCCACTCCATGACCTGTCTTTTCTTGGCTGTAAATATGAGTTAAGTGGAGTTAAGTCCCTGCATTAATAATTAAGTACTTCCTCAGCAGCCTCTTTAGGAAATTACGGTGCTCTAACAAATCTTTACCTCTGTGCACCCAGCACTGAGTGCCTTAAGCAGGCCAGGAGTACTGGGTGGGCATGGTTTGTTATTGTAGCCTTTGCAAAATGAGTTCTGGTGCTTTTGCTGGTTGTTAGTTTGAGGTACCAGCTCTGCCATTCCAGAGCAGCAGGTACAGCATTTTCTGCAGAAATGAATTACAACAGAATTAAGCTGATGTCCAAAACCCGGGTCCCCAGGCAGGCAGGCTGCACTCGTGGCTTGGCCAGTGCTTCCCCTTCTGTGTGAGTTCTGATTCTTGGTTAAAAATGCAAAGCCCCTACTGATAAAGCTCACCACTCCTCTTACAGGGATTTCACAGTGGTCTCCAAGTCCAACACCACAGAAAGTTTTGGAAGCTCTATCCCAGCTGGTGAAGTAGCACTCCAGTTAAAGTCACAGGAAAACATCGGCAACAACAACAAAATTACAGCTACAGAAAGTGAGTGGTGAGAAAACAGGAGTGATTTGTTTATAATTGTAATGCTGGAGGAAGGAGTTGGGCTTAGTCCCCGCACCTCATTCTTCCCTCTGCAATTTGGCAAATGCCAGCAGCCTGGAAAAGTTCACCTTTTTCTGTATCTTTTGCTTGAAAAAAACCCTGTTTTCAGACGGCTCTTTTTTTTTTTTTTTTTTTTTGTCCTCTGGTTCATTTCTTATCCATTAAACCCAGAAAGGTCAGCTTTTGAAAAGCACATGTTTGCACACTGAACATCTGTCTGTGAGCTTCCCATCAGAGGCTGGTGGATGTTGTTTGAAATACTGAGGTTTATTTTGGTGCCTGCCAGGGCAAAGAGCTCTCCAGGAGTCCTGCCCATACGTGTCCACTGCCATCTTCACCACACCAAGAGGCAAAATGCCTATAACCCTTCACAGCTGAGCCTGTCTGCAGCTCCTGAGAGATCCAGCTCCTTCAGAAATGAGCTGCTCCTCTGGAAAACCAGTCAGCTAAACCCATAATCTGCCCCAGCCTGTGTACAGGCAGCAGCTGAGCCAACATGCAAAGATCTACCTGGAGGTCCTAAGGTCCAGAGGCAAACTCTGTGGAATCTTCTGGCTTGCTGTTAGATCAGCCTGGCAGGGTTGAATGGGCTGAAATGATAACCTCACATTGACTTGTCCTTCAGCAGCATATCAGTAAGCTTAGAAAAACTTTACTGATAACTTCACACAGGCAAGTTCCCTGAAATCCAGCCAACAAAACCAAGGAAGAGAGGAAAAACTCTGATGTAGCCTGAGATGTTAAAAAAGAAAAGTCTTTATGGTACATGATAGGGGAGGGAGGGACTATCCTCCCGCAAAGCAGCTGCTGTAAATCTCTTGACACTGGACAGCTGGGACTCCAGGGCACCATGTGAGGATGCATTTTTGAACACAAAGTGATTCAGATGCTGCTTGAGGTTTCCCTCCTCTCCTACCAAATGCAGTTGCCCTACACACATCTGAAAGGACATTAATGCTAAAGCTAATGTGAGTCTTTCCTGCTTGTAAAGAGCTATTTAATGTCATGCTTGAACTCAACTAGGAGAACAACTTGTTTTGCTGTGAACTCAACAGTCTCAAGCCTTCATTACAAAAGCTGTAATTAAAAAGCATCTTGTTTTTTTTCCAGGTATAACCAAGTGGGATTGCTGTGCCTACACTTCATGAGGTCCAGGAAGCCATGTGAACTCCCAGAAGAAGCAAGAACTCCTCCTTCCCCAGCCCCATAGCATCCTGCTGATCCTTACAGGTAGGTAGGTGAGAATTGGGGCACTGCTGTGAGAAATGCAGCTTAAAACAGGACCAAACCCCTCAAGTCCCACGTAGAGGGGTGAAAAGAATCTGGGAAGAGCAAAACCCAGCCATAAATAGCCTCCCACTCCCTTGCAGGTGCTCTTTGCACTGTAGCTCATTACCCTCTGCCAACACCACTGGTGGTGGCAGGGGTAGAGAGCATGCCCTCAGGAAAACGTGGCCAACTTCTGCATCTGTTTCTGATTTCTTGTGGCACTTGTAAAAGCCACTACCATAATCATGACACACAGACCACTGTGATTGCTGCTTCTTGGAAACAGGAGGAGAACAAGTCCCGTTAGGAGAGCAGGAAATTGCCCTGCATGATCCTTAAAATACCATGAGGCATGTCCTGCTGTTTGAAGTGTCATATCATCACCAGGAAAGAGGTTGGTGGGAATGGCAGTAATTCTTCAGAAAGCCATTCACTGTGAAGGGAGAACTGTGCCTTTCTCCATCCAGGCTTCCCACAGCTCTTGGTCAATGCTTCATTTACTGTCCTTTTTAGCACCAGTCTCTATAGACTCGTTGTACCCATAACCACTGCAAACTTTGGGCTGCTGGCATGACAAATCTCAGCCCTTCAGTCTTTCACCTCTGCTGTGTTTCTCCTCTTCTGAGTCATTGGGAGCTCACGCTGAGTGTGCTGCAGCCTGGGGTATGCTGAGGCCACGTGCTTCAGGTGGAATGAAAAGCTGGAGCAAGGTAAGGTGCTGTGGTGACCTTTCCTCTGTGGTTGCATGGCTGTCACCTCTGCTTGGGTTGGCATTGCAAAGCCTGCAGCTGTTTTGCAGCATCTGCTCAGACCACAGGGATCGCTTTAATAACCCAGGCTGAGCTCCAGCAGGTTCAATGGGAGAGCTTCCCTCAAACCCCAAACGTGCAGGTTAGACAGCAAAATCTGGACACAAGATGTGGAAGATCACTGTGGTCCCTGGACTGAGCAGGAGCCCAGCAAGCTTGGAGAGCATCAGACTGCAGGAAACAGGGGTAAGGTGGATGGTTTTATTGCAGGCTTTGAAATAAGGGCTCCCCAGGCAGCTCACTTTGCTGGAACTGGGACCCCAGTGGAAATATTGGAGGTGGGAGGGCAGGGTTTGCATTGTTCCTGGCTTAGCCCTGAGGCTGAGCAAGTCAGCTCACTGCTGGCTGCTTCTAGCCCAGGCCCTGGTCTCCAGCAGAGGCCCAGAGATGATGTGTCCTCACCTGTGATCCCCCAATCTCAGCATTCACACCCTGCCAACACTCCCCCAAAACCACCAGCTTTCTGCTGCCTGCTCTAAAACTCACAGGAGCACTTCAGAGTTAAGGAGGTTCTTCCAAACAGATGCTCCTTGGTTTTTCTCTTATGGAAGACTTCCAGTTTTACAGCCCTGAAAGTCATTGTTGGATTACAGTATTTTCTTGGGCATTATTGTGTTTTCACTTATTGCTTCAATTATTTGCCTTCCTCTGCAATTTGCTTTCATATTTTATTCTCTAATGGCCTTGCTGTGCCTAAGGAACTTCTCAGCTCTAATAATAATTGTAGGTGTAATAATATAAATCATCCTGGTGCTACCTGCATGGATCCGGTTGCTTTCTTTACATTTCTAATAACAGAGCTAGATGGGATCAAATGGGGTGTTTTGACATTTTTCTGTTGCCCCTCAGAGGAGAATTACCAGGTATATTTGCCATTCCCAAACACGTGGTAACCTGAGTAATTCAGCATGTCCCCAGTGGCTCTCAGGTACTATCAGCCTGTTTACAAGTTGTTGAGCATCCTCGACTGAGGCTTTTTAGAGCAGGACTATTAATCCAGAAGCTTTGGTATAAAGGATGACTGTTCAAAGATCCTAAACTGTGACATTCATTCACTTAAGGCAGTGTTATTGATGATGTGTCAGCATTATTGAGCTTTAGATTACCGTAGCCTTAATGGAAGTATTTATTTGCATTAAGGAAAAGCCTTGAGGCAATGTGATTGTCTGAACCATCTCTGGCCATGACAGTTACAATTTTAATATAGAAGAAGAGCAAAGACCTGGAGAAACTGCAAGGGCTCTTTTTCACTGAAAGGCTTGTCAAGCCCTGAAACAGGCTGCCCAGGGAAGTGGTTGAATCACCATCACTGGACATGTTTGAAAGCCTTGATGTAGATGTGGTGCTGAGGGACATGGTTTAGTATCAGACTTAGCAGAGTTAGGTTAATGGCTGGACTCAGTGATCTTAAAAGTCTTTTACAATCGAAACTATTATTTTATGAAAATCAGCCCTTAATTGCCCTGCTTTTGCAGGTGGTAGACTGAGACAGAGTGGGTTTTAGACTCGTCCAGCTTCACACTAGAAGTCGTGTCTGAGTCATAAACACCATTCCCAGAGTAACAGTTTGGGGCTGCAGCCACATCATTCCTGCCTTTGATGGAAATTGTGTTCTTGAGATGTTATATTCTCACCTGAAGGCAAGAAAATAGTACGTTTTGCAGAGGAGAGAGAAGGGAGGCAAGTGGGTTGCCTGCTGTGTCTGTGACACTGAGCCTTACCCACCATGTCCCTGCAAGCCTTGGCTGTGTAAGCACGGGCTGGGAGCTGCTCAGGTGGTTATTTCTCATGTGTGTGAAGAACCTGGCACAGCAAGACCTCACCTCAGGGCCCTCCCAGGCACACCATGTGTTCCTAACAGAATAACACTGGCAAAAGTGTGAAGATAAAACCTACAAGTGACGAGAGGGTTTGATTGGTGTGATTTTGATTTATGAAGCAGCAAGTTTGTGGTGTGTGCAAGTGCCTCAGTCCTCTAGAGCTTCTCTGTTCCTTTTGTATTTTTGGTAGGAAGAAAAAAAGCTTTGGCAGACACCAGAATAAGGTGGAGCAATGCATTGTGCCAGCTCCTAGTAAGAGCCAGCCAAAATCCTGAAGACCCTGAGCTGAGTCATATCTGACTCTTCCTCTCTGCTGAGCTTTGTTCCATGTGCCCCTCCTTATGTTGCACTGCTGCTGACTCTGGGTGATGGAGACTCCTGAGGAAATTGGTGATCAAGGGCTCTCATGGTCTTCAAACTGTGGTGTCTGAGGTTGGTTTCACCCACCAGCAGCACCCTCAGCTGCATGGCCATGGCCAACACTGGTGTGTCTCCAGTAGATTTTTGGAAGGAGATTTAATTCCCTAGGGTGTCACATTCAAGAGGGAATGTTTGGAAACATGGCTGATTCAGCCAGAAACATCCTGCTAGGACCTTGGTGTGGAATTTCTGGGTATGCTGGTGTAGGGCTGACCTGGCTGCAGGTGTCTTTGGAAGACATGAGTGATAGGACAATGTCACTGATGGGTGTTGCTGGAAAAAAAAACCCTGTGGGTGCCCTGTGCATTTGCTAGTTGATGGGCCAGTGGGTCATTTGGAGAATAAAAAATCTGGATGAATGGAAATGAAAATTTGAGTGAAATATAGAATGTGTTTCCAGTGCTGCCTGTGTCCTGGGCTGGAGGACTAAGAGGAGACTCAAATGGATCAGAATAAGCTTCCTTGGCAGCAGGAATAATAATGAGGGGGGAAAAAGACACTGTAGGGATTTATCTGCACCTCCTTGGTGGGAATTGGGCAGCATTATCAGACAGCCTCACCGAGGCTGATTTACTGATGGAGAAATAGCAGATGGGTCTCTGAATCAAGGAGCTGTGCTTGGATCACACCCTGGGCACACTTTCTGTGAATCACGGTGCCCAAGTGGCTGTCTCCAGCCATCCCTTTCTTTTGTGCTCACTAAACATCTTCTCTGCTGTTATTAATGTGCTGTTCAGCTCTGATCTTGCTTTTCCTACAGCACACATCCCAGTCCCTGATAAATGTGGTACCCCCACAACCTCTGGGCAGGACCTGGGTCTTCCCTGCCATTGCTTTATTCTCCCTTTTCATGTTACACAAATCCATGCCTGTGGCCTCTTACCTTTAAGTCCTTTTTGGATCTCTGTCTGTTATTCCTGGACTATTTACAAGCTGTAAGTTCAGCCACTGCCCAGACTGTGCTGGGCTTTTGTTAGTGGCTTGGAGCCACTTGGAGTGGTTTTCAAAATGACATTTGAGCCAAACTCTCAGTGACATTCACTTGCAGAAATGAGATTTGGGACAGAGTTTTCAGGCTGTCCTAAAATCCCAGTTCTGCAATGACTGAGGCTTCTGGGCCAGAGGTGGAACTGATCTGCATGAGTCTGGCCAGGGACTCCTAAGATGTTGGTCACTCTGATGAACTCCTTCATAGTGAATAATTTCCAGCCCCTGAGCTCAGGACTGTATTTTAGGTGTTTAAATATCCTTAGTCAGGCTCCCAGGCCTCATTGGCAACCCATGGAAATTAAAGTCTTGCATAAAATAGAATTTAGGCTTACTAAGCCACTTTTGAAAATGTATCAATGTCTTTACCTGCATCTTTATTTCTGTTTATGTGGACCCTCCATGGCAAGTTTTCCAGCTCTCCTGGCATCTTCAGATTCTGGTCCCTTTTCATTTTAGGTGCTAATTACTTTCCTCACAGCATTAAGTGCTTCAGTGGGCTGAGCAGCCTGGTTGCTCACTCTTCTTTTATACCTCCAACCTATCAAATTGTCACGCTCACTTTGGCTCATTACACTTTATATCCTGGACTTTAACTGACAGAAAGCTGCCAGATCTGAGCATCCCTGGAGCTTCTTGCTGTTAACTCCAGAAATCAGAAGATTTCTAGAGCCAGGTGAGAAATGCCGTGGAGTTTTCCCCACTCTCCTGGGTGGAGGTTTTTCAGCCAGATGAAGGTGGTGAGGAGGTTTGGAGGATGCCAGGGCAGAGCTCAGGGAGCAATGGCACCCAGCTGCTCACCCATCCCTGCACCCAGAGGGATGCTGTAGGCTGAGCGACAGCCCGGGCTGATAAGCCCTTGGTGGCTCCGTTAGCGCTCCATCATTTCAATCTAGATTTTGACACTGTGTCTCTCTCCAGTCCTAACTTAATGGGAAAGGAAATTATATGTATTTGAAAAAAAAATCACATCACTGACAGAAGTCAAGAGCAATTTTACTGAAGCCAGCTTCATTACCCTGTCTCATATCGCTGAATGAGCAGGCGGGACAGTTAATTTTAACTTGACTTTGTCTCTTTAAATAAAAGCAATGTGTGATGTCATGTCTAATGTTCTATCAGTGCCTCTAATGCCATCAGTCACATGGGAAATATTATGACATAGATATTTTTTTAATGGTGAATAGCTTCTATCATCTTGGAAAAGATCCCATCTCAAATGGATTGAGTTTCTGCAAAAAAAAAAACCCAACCCAAGGCTCTGGATTAGGTGTGGTTATTTTCAATTTACGTCAAGTGAGTGAATTGGCTTTGAGGTGGGAGGCTGACCTCCCTCACTTGAGTATGCACCAGAGGGCACTGCGTGATGTGCTGGTAAATGCAGCCAACCCAGGTGCTGCTCAGTCAGGATTTGGGGTATTTTGCACATAGGCAGAATTTGTGTTCACACCTGGAGATGTGGCTCTCCTTTTGGGAAGAGGTGGGGCAGCTTTGTCTCCTCGGAGCTGATGCTCCCATCACAGCAGGTTTAGCTCGGCCATCAGCCCTGGTGTGACTGCAGCCTCCATCCCATGGCAGGGACACAAATCACAGCCCTGAGTTTGTGACAGCTCCTGCTCTGACCCGACCTGTAGATGGGCATGATGGCACCACATCAGTTGCTTCTTGCTAGCAGGAGGCATCTCGATGCCCTGGATCACACCCTGGCTCTCTCATAGTGTGCTGAAGTCAGGCAGATGTGTGCTGTCCTGGGCTTGGTTAGACAAATCCCTTGTGCTTCTGAGGTCCCACCCTCTGCCTTTGTATGCCATCTTCCCACCATGAAACCTGCAACTGCTGCCTGCTCCAGCAAAAGCTTTTTTGGAGGGACACCTGCTCCAAGACCTAGCTGTGGCACCATGTCTGAAGGAGAACTGGTAGGAATGGTGTTGTGGAGGGTGTTCATGCTTTCTCTGCATGTAAAGCATGAAAGGGTAACACAGGGCACCCCAAAATTACCTGGAAAAGAAGGTAGCACTGATATGCAGAGGTGAAGCAGGGTGTCCTCTGCTGCCTCCTTTCAGCACTGTCCTACCAGCTCGAGCTCACTGCTGGCAAATGAACCATCCTTCTGTGTCCACTGTCCTCAGTCTGCTTTCACTGGATCACTTGGGGGGCCCATCCCTGCACCAACCCTGGGTTTGGGATTTGTTTCCCTTTCATTTCTTCCAAGTTTTATCTTTTTTTTTTTTTTTTTTTTTTTTTTTTTTTTTTTTTTTTTTTTTTTTTTTTTTTTTTTTTGTTTTTTTTTTTTTTTCCCTTTTTTTTTTTTTTTTTTTTTTTTTTGTTCCCATAATAACTGCTGAGCTAGTGTGATGTGCCACCTCTTTAATCCTTTCTGCTTAAACAGGAGAAACTGGTGCCCCCCCAGCTTTGCTAGCTGTGCACCAGAGTGAATCCCAGGAGAAGGTGTGGGTAGAGCAAAGGTGTTTCTGGGGTCAGCAATGCTGAGGACATGACTGGGAGGACTTCCCTGGCTTGTGCCACTGAGAGGTCAAGGCTGGAGACCCAGAGAAGCCTTTTTTGACCTTTATTTAAACCATGGAAGTTGTGCAGATGTCAGGGAGCCCTGTGGTGCCACCTCAGCTAGCGGTGACCGTGTCCTGGTGGTATCAGCCATGGGGTAATTTGGAGTGTGACTCAGTAATATTGCAATCACAGCTCTGAGGGAGTCCATGTGGGAAATGGGAATGGCTGCTGCCCAGAAATGTCCACAATCTGGGAAGTGGTGGATGGAGGGGTGTCTGTGGCAGCTGCATTCCTGTGGTGCAGGGCTGCGCTGGCAGAGGAACCTGCTGCTCCCTTCCCTTTGAACTTAAGGATTCTTGTAATCCCAATAAACCCCTGGGACCAGGTGTGTGTTTTCAGCATGCCACAGCCCTGCACCATGCAAAGCCAGGCTGCTTCTGGAGCTGGCAGCAGCTGTGAAGGAGTAACAGAGCTGGCACCCGCTCCTCCTCCTGCACCTGTTTGTTAATATTTGTGGGCAAAATCCCGAGGCTTTTAGTTTCTCTCTGAACAACCACAGCAGGAAAAATGCTTCTGGGGGAAGAACTGTTTGTGAGCGTTGTCTTGCAGATGTGTCCTCAGATCCTTTGGGGAGGTGAGTGTAGTGCCCCCCTGCACCCCACTCCTGGAAGAGGCCAGGGGATTATTTGAAAGCACCTTCCTCACTGGGGGATTTCCTGCAGGGAGAGATGTGCACCAGGGGTGCTCCTGCATGAGCCTGTAAATTCATCTGGAGAAAAGCCCACAGACCCTCTCAGGCTCCTGCACAATGACCCTGCAGATGTGGTTTAGGTGAACCTGGCTTGAGTGGTCTGGCTCAGTCTGTGCCACGGGAGTGTGCTGGAAAGGAACATCTACAGCTGTGTGCTCAGGAATGAGCCCACCATGTGGGTCTCCATTGCATTATTGCCACCATGCCATCCCTGTGCCCTCGCGCCCCCACCACTGCCAGCATTTCTTTTGTCCTTAGCATCCTTTCAAACCTTTCCTCAAGGTCTTACTCAGATTGGTACAATCCCTCTGGCTGGAGAGACTTCATGGTAAAGATCTCTTCTCTGAGCTCTTTCTGGCCAACCCACCTGTGAGAGCTGACCCTTCTTGGATGGTCTCTTCTGATCAGTTCCTCTACCATGAGTCAACCCTGAGTCTGCTATGAGTCAACGTGTGTTCAAAAGCTTTTGTCCTGCAGAACAGGACTTCTTACACCCTCCATCCTTGAGGAGATCCTGAGTGGTTGCAATGTGGTCAGAAGATCAGCAGCCAAGCAAAGAATGGCCCTGGGGCAGTCACCTGCCTGTATTCCCCCCCAGGTCATTCCCATCCTATCGCCCCATCTGCTCATGTTGAATATCCACCAGCAACCTTCTGCTCCTTCCCCACCCCAAAAAGGAGGGATAGGGGGTTGTCCATGGACTGCTCTCCTCTTGCCTCTCCTTCAGCATGGGAGTGACTGGCAAAGAGCAGTTAGCTGTCAGAGAGGTTGCCCAGAAGCCTGATGAGGAGGTAAGTGCCACACAAAGGGTTAATCTTTGCTCCCCAGGACTGAGCTGAACTGATGTAACCCCACACACACTAATGGGAAGCTCAGTGTGACGATACTGGTTGTTGTCATGCCCTAGTCCTTCAATTATTAGATTCATTCACATTTAGTATAAATACAGGATTAACCTGAAACCAGGGTTTAGGAGGGAGAATCTCCTACTCTTTAATTTTAATCTAAAATGTTTTCCAAAAAATCACTCTGGTGATTGAGGTGATTTAGGAAAAGATACAGACACAGGTGGCAACAGCCCAGGGGTGGTGCCTAAAGCAGCCCTCACAGTCACTGATGTCTGCTTTGAATAAACCCAATAGGTTCCTCTTCTCTGAGACCCCTTAATAAGCTAATAAGCTCTTCCTGTCGATCTTGTGGGTTTACCCTTCTTTTCTTTTCCCCCTTTTTTTTCCCTGAGCAGACACTCAGGACATCTCCTTTCCTCTGCAGCATTCAGGTGTGATTTGAGGCAGATGAACAGGAGATGCTGCATCTGCCTAGACATCAGGTACAAAATAAGAGAGCATCATCACATCCTTATCACTGCTGTGCTGAGAAGCCCCTCTGCATATCCTGGTAGGTGCTGGGGCAGGAGTGGCTCAACTCTGCCTGGAGCAGCTCCAGACAGAGGGGCAGGGAAGGGGCATCATGAATGCCCAGGGGTCATTTCTTGGCACAGCCACTGGGCTTTCCTTAGTATGCAAATGAGGCAGGGGCAGGGCCCCTTTGCCTTTGAGGGTTTCTTTTTGTTGCAACTGGTATTTTTGTGAGCTGGTTCATATCTTCAAGGATCAAAGAACTGAAAAGCAGCCTGATATGGCAGCCCAGCACCCACTGGCAGAGAGCACCAGGCGCTGCTCTTGCAGGCAGTGAGGTGACATGGTGACAAAACCCCCTCCCCAGCTTGGCTCACCATGCCATGGGGTGAAAGTAGGTGATGCTGGAGGTGACTTTGCAGCCCTTCCACTGGGGACTGCAGTCCACCTTAAGCAGCAGGATTTGTCCATCCCTCCCATGCATGAATGCTGGACGTGGACAGTCAGCTCAGCACCCTGTGCCTGATGTGATGGCCATCCCTTGAGACAGCACCTTCCACCCAGCATGCGAGGGTAAGGAGAACTCACTGCACTTGTTTTCACCCTGGAATCCCAAAATGAGGCCAGATTTTGCATAGGTTGAGGTTGCTGTGCTGAAAGGATGACGCAAAACCATTGCCATGGAGACAGCAAGCCAAGGTAAGGAGCCACGCTGCTCCTGGCAGCATCCCGGGAGTAGGGACCTCACCCCAACTCCTGCCGCATCTTCTAGGGGAGGGGGGGGGAAAGATGCATTTCCCCAGCTGCCACCACGCAGTTTGGCATCCCTTCTGGCAGTGTTCACTGCTGCTTTTATTTAAAGCAAACACCTCAGCTCTGTATGGGATGTAAATATCCAAGCACAAGGTTGAAACCTTCCCTCCTACTCCTCGTGTGCCAGCTGCACCTAAACAGGCAGGCGCAGGTTGCACGATGTGCGGCCAGATGCAGGGTTCATAATTCGGTACCATTCCGTTGTGCTCTGCATTCTAGGCAATAATAGCTACACTTCAAAGAATTGCTTAATGACTCTTTTTGCTGAGCCCTCTGAGTCGCTCGCAGGAGAGCGGTGCGGGAGCTCATCAAAACCCAATTAGCAGCTGCGAGCATGCGGTGGCTCTGGAATGCTGAGCGGGGTTTTGCGGGGCCAGCAGCAGCCTGTGGGCTCAGCATCCTCTGCACGCCAACACCCACCCAGAACACAGGCAGACAGCAAGCGTGGAAGGGTTGGGAAGTGTTTGAAAGATCCCCCTGGTTGTCAGGAGATGGTTTTGTTCTCTTAGGAAGAGGGGAGCTAAACTTTCTCATCCTCTCAAGGAATGCTTTCACACAGTCAGGGTAGGATGCTGAGTCTGGGGTCCCGGGCTGGTGGGTGTCTCCAACTCCTGAGCAGTTGCTGCTGCCATGTGCAAACATCTGAGCACCCATTTATCTCCTCTCTCATCATGTTGCCAGCCCCCTTTCTTAGCTCTTGGTGGGCTGGAAAGCAGGAAAATGCCATGAAAATACAGAAACTGCCAATTCCCATGTCCTTGTCATATGTGATTTGGCTCAGATGGAGATGGTAGCAGCAGGGTTCCCAAGGGCTGAGATTGATGTCTATAATGTTGAATGTCCATGCCAGGGCTGGGTCCATCTGGCACCCCCAGAGCCACTCAGCAAGACCGATGTCCCCAGGACAGAGTTCCTGGAGCTGTGCATGAGCTGCTCAAGAGCTGGGCTTGGCCACGCTGGATGGAGAGCTGGTGAAACAGCATAGGGTAAAATCACACCAACAGGGAGGTGGCTTTTTGGGTCTTGTAACAAAACCAGTATCTCAGCTTGCTCCATCCTATGTGTGTGTGCAGGCTGCTCTCTGTCCTCTTGAAAGAGCAAAAGAGAGTGAAATGACCACAGTGGTATGAAATACGCATCGAGGATAAGTCATTGTGGACTCTCTTGGCCTCTCAGAGGCCCTCTTTGGTTTCCCCTCCTGTAGGCAAAGTCTGGCTTTGAATGATGAAGGGACAATCATCACATTAGAGCCACAGCGCTGGCTGTCAGGTGGGAATCACTGTGATGGATGAGCCCTGAAAATCCATCCTGTCCTGCAGGTTTGTGCAGAGAGGTCAGGCCCAGGAGCTGAACAGATTGTGTGGACTGAACCTTGGTGGATTTTATTCAAATTGTTTGGCCCGATCCAAGGCAGCCTGAGGTTTTTCAGTTGAAAGGAGAAAAAAAAAAAAGCAACCAGTCAACACCATGAACAACAGAATCAACAGGACCTGCTTCCCCATGGATTTATGACTTGAAACTTTCTACCCAATACTCCCAGTTCCTTCCCTTCTCCCCTACTATTTTGGCAGGGCAGGTGGCATTGTGTACTGATGCTGGTTTGGAGCTATGTGGTTGTGGAGGGGCTGGACAGCAGATGTGTTCTCTTGGGCAGTAAGTATATGGCAGAGCTGAATCTCCTCTTCCTCTTACTGACTTTATCTTTGGATTTCTCTTATCTAGCCAGTAGACACAAAGCCTGCTGGAAGAGCAGATCATTGAGATCTCTGCTCCGCAATGAAATTGAGTTTGACTTGGCCAATACATGCAAAAAGTTTTAGTGAAGCAGGGTGGACAATTAAATGAGTGGATGCACTGGTTCTATGACCTTGGCTTTTCCTAAGATTAAAGCTAGAAACAGCCATAAAAAGAGAAGCAGTTATTAAAACTGTCAGCAAACTGTTGCCTAATTTTTCTTTTGCATTTGGTAAATGTAAACCAGCCCATCAATAAGGTATCTTCTGTTTCCACTGTCAGCTAGAGGCTGATTTATGTCCCAAAGCAGGATGATTTAGCTCTCCTTCACATTTTTTTTCAGGGTGTATGCCAGTGGAAGGAGGGATTCCCGTCATTTCCCCACATACAGCCTTACCCTGAGTGCTGCTAAGCCCTTGCTGTCAGCAGGTCTTTTGCTAAGTATCGCTCACTAACTGTGGAAACAAATCCTCATGTTTAGTCTCCAACTCTGAACAGCCATCCTCTGGAGCACAGTTACTGTTATTTTATGTTTTCACCCTGTTCCCTTGCAATAGATCTAGTAAAACAGTGTCCTGCTAATTTCTGTCTCATGACCTCAGGTGAAGGGCTTTTTTAATCTTTTTTTTTTCTTTTTTTTTTTTTTTTTCCAGATGTGCACCTTTCAAAGGGCTCTCTCCCTGAGGGACAGCCTGGCATCTTCCTCAGCTGGACATACCCC
Source organism: Corythornis vintsioides (assembly GCA_025447755.1). Classification (NCBI taxonomy): domain Eukaryota; kingdom Metazoa; phylum Chordata; class Aves; order Coraciiformes; family Alcedinidae; genus Corythornis; species Corythornis vintsioides. The sequence goes on along the minus strand of JAOEGS010011189.1, from coordinate 29,080 downwards.
TGCAGTGTATTGCCAAATTGCTTCTAGGGATGCAGAAGCCATTGAGACAGATGGACACATGTCCAGCCACCTGGTGTGAGTCTAGTTCCATTTGTAAATCTCTGTAAAAATTATAATTATTGCTTAAATTGGTCAAGTACCCCTTTATTCTGAGAGATGGATGAGAGCATTCTCTATGGCCTGAGACTGGACATTGTTGTCCAAGTGGGATTTGGAAAGTCAGCAAAAGGAGAGATTGGGGGCAGACATATGAAAGTGGATTTTAAGCATCAGCTCCTCCATGGTTAACTCTTTTTGTTTGTTTGTTTACAAATTCCTTTTGAAGTTCTAAATAATCCCCTGTGATACTTGGTGAAAGCAAACAAGGTTTTCAAAGCTTTGAGTTTGAATTCAGGAGAGCAAAAATCTGCCTGTAGGTTTCCAGCATGTTTTATTCTCTTTGCTTTTTATCTTTATTAAAGGGCTGTAATTTGTGTGATTAATTGCAAATGCAAATGGCTGTTTTCTTAGCTTAACACAGCATTGCACTTTGAGAGTCTGTTGTCTGCCCAGAGCAGATACACTGAGTCCTGCTTCCATATCAGCAGAAAGAGTTATCATATAGACTCCTCCTTGGATTATGAGTTAATTAAATCAGATTTAGGGCTCCAGCCAGCATGGCTTGTCCTGTAGCAATATATCAGTGAAAGTCTCTAGTTTGTGTTATGGAATACTCTGAATAAGGGAAGCAACAAAAGGGTTTTCCAGCCTTGAAACCAGTGCAAGATGGTTTGCCCTCCAGAAAACGTGATGAGGAGAGATAAGATGCTTTGTGATGCGTCCCAACCAAGCAGCAATGACAGAAGTTAACACTGCTTAGCTTGAGAGCAGAAGAGTCAGCTCGCCTGTGTGCTTCACCAACCCTGGCTTTCCAGGCAACCTCACTGTTTGGGTCAGAGAAGGATTTTAACAGCATTGTGATGTGGCTTTGGGAGGAGATCCTGCACAGCTCTGCAGCTGGCTGAGGGGTTTTCTGCCATCCCACTGCTTGGACTGTGTGTGGTCTCCCTGCCTGTGCACACTTCCCACCCTGCCTAGCTGCAGCCAGGCCCAAGAATTTGGAGAGGATGGGTTTCCTGGTGTAAACAAGGGAGATGCCCCATGCAAGGGAAAGCAGTGCTCCTGCTTGCTGCAGAGTCTGGGTGTTCTGGGCAAGATAAATGGACCCAGAGTCTACTGGTCCAGTTTAGCAGCTCATCTCACCTGAAGTGCCTTTGCTTTGGTGTTTTTTCCATGTTGCTATATTACTTTTCATCTCCTCCTCAGGAACTCGCTGTTTTCCCCAGCCTCACAAGGAGCTATCACCTAACTCCCTCATAGGCAATGAAATCAAGATGATGCTGTTTCCATTAAGAAAGAAGCAACCCACCAGAAGTAAAACGAGCTGCCAGCTGCTATGATGCCAACCAAGCAATGCTGCAACCTTGCAAACTCAGCTGGATCTAGTGCTGCTGCTACCTCCCTAATGCAAATACCTGCAAATGTTGATTTCTGCCTGGGATGAAATCTCTTCCTAGCTGCAAGCTTTCTAGGAGACTTCTTGCCCTACAGAGACAGGACGAAATGAAGTCCAGTACAAGATTTAGGATACTGGAGAAAAAAAGACATAAGAAAACCTTCAACTGGCTTTGGTTTAATGTCCAGTTTAACATCATCCAGTGAACCCAACACTGAAATAATGGTAAATGAGGGGTTTTGGGCTCACTGCAGAAGGAAGACCTCCTGTGTTGTGGCCATGGCTCAGCTCATTATGAAGAAAAGGGAAGAGATTAATATTTCACAGTCACAACCAAAAAAAAATCAGAATCCAGGGTAGCATCATGCTGAGATTTATTTGCCCCTCACCGTAGACTTCCACGCTGAACAAAATTGATAGAGGAAATTCAAGGTTTGTTTTGGAAGCACAGAGCTGTGGCTTAAAATACAAACAAGGCTGAAAATCTTCCAAAGACTGAACTGCTTGGTGCCGACACTCAAGCCTGACCGAGACAGCCAGCGCACAAGGCTGTGCCCAACTGTGATGGAGTTTGATCTGGAAATCAAGATACAGCACACGCCATCCTGATGAAAAATATCACACGTGGTCTACATTTCAGGCTACTTTCCAGTATATCTTAAGGAAGAGATCTTTTAATTGAAAGCCTTAATGTTTCTCGTTATATTTAAAATTAGAGCGGAACAGCAATAAAATTGGTCATGGGATTGAGAGAAATTTTAAAGGAGAGAAGGACATTTATTCTTCAATTTTTTTTTTTTTTACATCGGAGCATCCTTTGAAGCCTGTGGACTTTTGCATACGTCAATGCAAGGATTAATAATTAAAGGAACAACAACTACATGTCCCTGATATACACATGAGAGAGCACCAGCTCAAGTCAGAGGCTGGAGTCTCTGGGGACACTGTTTTTGCTGGCATTTCACCTCCACCTGGTATGCCTCATCATTTAGAACAGCTCTTTCCCACTGGCCTCTGCTCAGGAATGGCTTACCTAGCAATTTGTAGCTGATGGCTGCAAGAACCTCAGCCCTAGCCTGGGAGATTGTGCCTACGCTCATTATCAGATTGATTCGGAGGGAAGACGTGGAGGTGCTCACAGAGATTATAAGTAATTCGAATAGATGTGTTTTGTGGAGAAACTCTCCAGCCACAGTAGAAACCCCCGTAGAGTGGTGGTGGTGGTACACCAGGTAAACCCAGTCTCCCCAGGGTGGCGTGAATCACATCTGCGGTTGCCCAAGACTTGAGAAAAAGCAGGCTCCAAAACTGCTTCCTTTACACTCCCTGGAGCCAGATGGATGTCAATGGGCTACGGCAACGAGACGGAGCCGCTTCGTTCCCCGGCGTGGCCCCCAGCCAAGCAGACGCTTCGCAGAGCTGCTCTGCAGAGCCGACCGGCAGCCCCGCGGTCGGGAGCAGCTCGATGAGCACTGAAGGCGGTTCAAAGCGTTGGCTTGAAGAAGAGAGTCTCTGGCTTGAAGAAGAGAGTCTCTGACTTGAATGCGGTTTCCCTAACCAGGCCCAAACTGTGCTTCCCCTCCCCATCCTTCCTTCCTCCATGTTGGTAGTCTTCTCATTCATTAAAGAAAACGGCTAATTATCTCAGCAGCTTGGAACTGGGTTGTGGCATGGAATTAAAACCAGCTTTTCATTTTGGCATCTGCTGCCTGGTGTAATTAATAAGACAAGAGAAAGCCAGAACATGCGGGTCAGCCCTGAGTGTGAGGTGGGGATTGGGTGGACACAGCCAGTGCCACAGCTCATGTCCAGGATGCTCTGAAGTTGGCCACAGTGAGGGTGGGTTGCCTTTTGCAGCCAAACTGGGGAAAAGGAGGAGGAGATAAGGCTTGTTCTTTTCTTTCCTGCTTCTTCCCTTGTTTTTTATCATTTCAACTCAAAATCTGGAGCAAGTAGTGTGCTGTGAAAACCCTGCACTCAGTCTCCAGCACCTCTTTGCTGGGAAAGGAGTGAGAAGGTATCTCAGCAGGGCTTGACAGGAAGGTTTAGCCATCCAGGATGCCCTGTGAGACTGAACTTTTGCAGAGAGGTGTTTTGATGGAGATCTGGAGGAACCTGAAACCAAAGGAGAGATCAGTGCCACCTGCCCGCCAGCGTCAGTTCCACTCCCTGCTGCCTTGGCATGAGTGAGCGGCCACCAAATCCAAATGGAAAAGCTGTGCTTCTTCCTGGCTGCAGACAGGAGAAGGCCAAAGACCTCATCCTGCAGAGATGAGCTGGGGTGACGTAACCCTGCCCCGCAGTCCCCTTCCACCCAGAGCACCAACGGCTGTCTGGTGGCAGGAGGGCAATGCCTTCGGGCACTGTCACAGAGCAGCGATGGCAGCAGGACAGAGCGGACACAATCCTCCTCCCGACTCACTGGAGCATTGGTAGAGCACAAACTTTCCACCCTTCATCTGCAGGAGCACTTGGGCTCCCCTTGCCCTCCCTACTGCCAACAGCATCCCCACTCGCCACCCACCGCGCCTGCTCTCGGGAGCAGTGATTTACAATTTGTTGCTGCTGCCACTGAGTAGCTACTGTTGCTGCTCACTACAGACTAGCTCAGCTGCCAGGATGCCCCCGACGGGCGGGAAGACACTGCTGGAGCTGGCAGGCCGGGGCTGGAGAGTATCGCCCCTGGGGGAGCAGCAACGCCAAATTGGGGTTCTAGCCCTTTAAATCCAATCCAGTACTGAAAAAAAAAAAAAAAAAAAAAAGGGTGAGCAAGCAGGAGAGAGCCTTCAGACTCTTTTAATTAAAGCTTGTACCATATTCTGTCTTCCCAAGTCGTGGCAGTCATTCTCGTTTCTTCAGGACCTCTCACCGACACCACGGCATGGATGGGGGCAATCACTCACCTGGGACCAGCAGCCGGAGGTACGCACGGAGGGACGGGGCTGCTTTGCATGGCTTCTCCCCTTCTCCTCGTTCTCAGCTGAAAGCATCCCCTTCCTTTTTGGTTTTTTTTTTGTTTGTTTGGGATTTTTGTTTGTTTGTTTGTTTTTCTTTCATGTCTTTTTGTTTGCTGGAGAGAAAGTCTAATGCGTAGCCTCGGGCTGGTGGGGACAGTGGTACTTGGGGGCATGGGGTTCCCCGTCCTGCTACTGACACTCTCTTCCCTCTCCCTCCCTTTTCAATAACCAAGTGCATGATCTAGAGTTGTGTGGTTTTTTTCTTTTTCACTCTTTAAATCAAAGGGCTGCCAGTCAGCAGAAGATAAGTTGAGATGCCTGTTTCATAAATCACCAGAGAAGTTGGTCCCTGTCGCGCTCTCGCTGCCGGTCCCCCCTCCGGCTCCGCTAGCAGCTCCTCTCCTCTTTGCATCCCCCTTCTAAGTGCACCAGGTTAAGAGAGTTTTGCCATATTCTTCCATGCGCATTGCACTCTCAATGCAGAGCATTTCTTAAGAGCCTCACGGACTGAATCCCAGGGTTATTAGGAAAGACGGTGTATTCACCCTGGAGTCTCAGTTCTTCAGCAGTATAACCCATCTCAGCTTTAGCTGGATTTATAAATTGCCCTTCGTTGTGCACGGAGAACATTTAACTGCTAACTATCCCATTCACCGATCGATTTTTCTCTCCCCCTCTGCTCCTGAGTGATCTCTTCATTTGTATTTCCACGCAACACAGCTCTCACTAAATTATTGCCCTTCCCCTGTTGCTGTCTCTGGCTGGAGCATCATTAGGATGCCCTGACCTTAATAAGAGCCTGTTTTCTCTTTGCAGCCAGGTCCCAGGTGAGTGTGGGTCCCGAGGAGACTCTCTCCTACATGGATGCCCAGAGGGGAACAGAGGCTTTGCCAGGAAAACATTTATCCTGGTGCCTATCTGAGGTTAATAACACTTTTGACAAATAGCAGACCTCCTCGAGGCATGAAATAGGGTTGAAAAAGCAGCCACTAATCTCTTTGAGAAGTGCTAGATGGTGGCCACCACACTCAGTAAATCAGGAGACAAGCTGTTTATCTACGGCATGTTGAGACATTAGCACAAAAAAAAAATCCAACAAAACCCCACGAAAAAAAAAAAACTAAACCAAATCAACAAAATTCTTCTGTTAATCCGCCAGCAAAAACTCTCCCTCTCTGTCATTTCTCAGGGCAGAGGGCTTGCCCAGGGAGTGCTGTGAACTTTAGCGTGGCCCAAAGCCTGCAGGGCTGCAAGGATATGGGCTTTTTTTCTCCCTGATAGTATTTGCTGTAAGTGAGAGAGTGATGGGACAGGGGAACTTGCAAGTGAGCGAGAGGAGTGGTGCTGTAGATGGGTGTAGGAGCACCTGGAGGTGTCAGGTGGGTTGTGGGCAGCAGGATGTTTGACGGAATGGTTGAAGGAAGGAAACCTGGAGAGGAGGAGGCAGGAGGAAGTACGGTGTCTGCAAGCAGAAGCAAAGATGCCAGGGCAGAGTGAAACCTGCAGCGCAGGCTCCAGGTTAACTCCTAGGGGTACAGGGCTGTTGTGTATCCTGGGGTGTTGCAGTTATGGGTTTTCCTGGAGGGATTCTCTTGCCCCAGTGGTTCCTGTCACTCTGGTAGCAATTTAAGCCTTTGTGACTTTTGGTGACATGAAGGAGCTTGGCCCTTGTGACCAGGACACAGGATAATAGCTCCCTTGTTTCCAGGTTGCAGTGGGAGAACAAATGACCTGGCACGGGAGCTCAAAAGCACCCAAAAGTAAAAAAACCTGTTCCTGTGGTCTGAGCAGGGCTGCAGACAAACTCTTCTTGGGTGCAGCCCCTGAAACTGTTTCCTCCACTCTGCAGAGCTAGAAAACCAAGAGTAGGAATTGAAAACCACTGACAAATATGTGGGGCGAGGGAAGATGAACAAAATGTACATCTCGGTTCAGCAAAGTGACTCAAGCCTCACGAGCATATGGAGGGTGGGGAGTAATTATTTATAGTGCCATAAGCAGAAATAATAGAATGAAATGAAGGGCTGAAAAGTTTTGCTGACTATTAGGGAACGCGTCCTGGCACAGAATGATATTTCCAGGGCCCAACCCTTTGCATCTCCAGCTCTAGTGAATGTGCAGCCAGGAGACATCTCTGGGGTGGGACCCCAATGAGAACAGAGCTGAACCCACCTGGACAATGGAGTTAAACCTCAGCTCTGACTTCCCCCTGAGCCACCTCTGATGCTCAAACAAGGAATTATCTGCCAGTGGATACCTGAGCTTTGATGGGAGCAGAGCTCTGCTCCCAGTCAGGGATGAGTGGCCAGGTTTGGCTTTGCTATTCTAGTTCTGTGAACATTGAGATTGAATAGGAAGGAGGGGGGTAAGGGGGGGACATTTTTGAGATCAGCAGCTAGTAATTCAGTGCTTTGTCCTCCTTAATGAGGATCTGCTTTCTGTGTTTCAAAACGCTTTTGAACGATGATGACAAAAGGACTTGGAGGGATTGGCAGGAAGGGAATCACTCACCTGGCATTACTCAAATTAAAGGTGACCTGCATAAAACTTTCTTTTCTAAACTGAGAAAATTGAGTTTGGACTCCTCCTCACGGCTGTGTGGTGATGAAAAGGCTTTTTTGCTTTGTTGTTGTTGTTGGTTCTGTTTTTTTTGTTGTTTTTATTTTTTTTTTTCTTTACTTATGGATGATGAGTAGCATCAAGCTGGTCTTTTCCAGAGGGCTGAGATGGCCACTCCTGAGGTTGCTGCAGGTGGAAAGGGTGAATCTGAACCCTGAGCAAGCAGCCAGCCCACAGCAAGATTGACAGGCAGTCATCAAAATAATGCCAAAATTATCCAGGTAACAAGTTTTCTGTAATTCCAGAGCCCTTTCCTCCCCTCCAGGATACTTGATAACACCACAACAGACCAGTCCCCAAGTGGGAACATAGATCACAGCTTCATAAAAGCCCCCAGAGGCAATTTGCTCTGTCTTGCCCTGCTTGTCAGTCTCCAACCATCCAAGATTTTCCTAGTATAAACAAGACCTGAATTTCTGAAGAACAAGTGGAAGAATGATTCTTTTTTTATTGTAATAACCTTTCCCTCTTCCTTTACTCTGTACAGTGGAAAGAGCACAACCACAAAAAGCATAGCTCTCATTTTTGCTTTTTCCTTGCCAGCCACCTTTAAACAAAAGAAAAATAGCAGGATATCTGGAGCAGGAAGGGACCAAAACGGTTCTGACTCAGATAAAACCTAAATGTACTCTTTCTAGCTGCTAGAGTCTAATATATTCTTCTAGTTAGAGCAAGAGACGTATTTCAACCCCATTCTGCATCTCTGGCAGGGCATTACAGTTTGAATTAGTGTGATAAATTAAAAACAGTCGTACAATCGTACAAAGGTCTTACATTGTCAAGAAAAAGGTATCGTGAATGAATTTGCAGTGATTAAGCAAAATGTTTGAGATGATACAACCTTTAGAGTGGCCTGGCAGCCTAACAGGAGGAGAGCAGTCAGGTCCTGGGGATTTGTTACCCAGATGTGGATCATGCTGCTCAGCTGATCATCTTTGCTGATCATCTGGATGGTTTAGCTGCTTTCAGGTAGCTTTTCAGAATGGGCTAATCCACTATCTGCTGTGGTATTTTTCTTCTTGGATTTTTTTTATTTCCTTCAGGACATGATTTTCCCTTTTGAACACAAGCTACTTGCAGTGTATTATTTAAAGTCTACATTTTAATGGAAGGGAGGTAAGAGGCTGCACAGATGATGTAAACCTTGTTTTTCATGGCCACCCAGAGACTGCCAGAAATCAATTGTCTGCTCGAGGCTGATTTTTAAATAAAGTTAAGCTAAATTGTATCAGAAACCCCGGGGATCCTTAAAAGCAGGTTTTCAAGAAAGTCATGGACAGACATTGCCCAGTTTGATACAAGTTTCACCCTTTAAATCCTTTTGTGCTAAGACCTCATCCGTTCGGAAACCAAATTACTCCAAATTACTTCTGGTTCTGACCAAAGCATGGACTACAGTTTGAGAACTGCCCAAGCTCTTTGGGAGCCTGAGGCACAGTTTTAAAGTGGATTAGTAGGCCCTTAGGAGCTGCAGATGCTTTTCTGGAGACTGGTGGGATGCCCCTAGGTGATTTTGCAAACATTTGTCTTGAAGACGCTATTGCAAGAGGAAAGATGGGCAGAGTCTGGCATCCCCAGACCTGTAAACGAAACAGGAATATATTTTAAATCTATTTATCTTTTTGCTCCCTCATAAATACCCTGTGGCAAAACAGCCTATGAAGCTGGGAAAGGATTAACTTGAGAAGAGTAAAGGTCTCTGAGGGTTTAAGAACAAGTAAGTTGTTGTGCTGTGGGACATATTCCTCACCCGTGAAAAACAAGCCAGAAATGTAGATGGATTCCTTTCACTGGCAGATTGGACTGTAGACTGAAGGTGTAATTGTGTTCTGTGACCTGCTGATTGAACAAATAATATGGTGCTGAAATCAGGAAGCTTGGTAAATATTTTATTTCTTCCTAAAATGTCATTTGTGAGAGATATGGGCTTTCTCTGGGGTATAAGAAGATGGATCTGTGGAAAACAGTTGCTGCTCTTTAAAACCCAACTGAACTGTGTGACTTCAACAACAGGTTTTATGATGAAGTGCTATCGACTTATATTGTTTGTGGCACAAAAGGCAAACGGGGGCTCCACCTCAGGTGTCATTTAATGCTTGAGAAAACAATTACAGCTCTAGACAAGGCTGAGAGCAACCAGAGACATCAAGAAACCTTGAACAGCCCTGCTGATCCTTTTGGTAACTTTGACCCTACTTTTACCCCATGTCAGCTACTCCCCAGCAGATGTTCTGGGTCAGAGATGAAACTTCTGAGCTGCTCAAAGGCGATCCAGGGTCAGCTGCAAATTGTCAAAACCACTGGTGTGCCCAAGCCTGGACAATGATGAGTGTCCAGATGGGACTGTCCCAGGTAGGGTGGCATGAGAGCAGCCACAATGTGTCCATGAACAAGACAGTGTAGGGGTGCCTGGAAGGGGATGTGAGGCTTCAGACCTTGGTATCCATGTACTTCAATTTGCTGTCATGTTGACAGAGGACCCATGGTCATCTTCTTGAGTGCTGGCACACCTCTGGCTTGGCTGGCTGACATGAGGAACCCTTGGATCTCCAAAAGCTACATTTGTTTACTTTTGATTGATAGTTGGCTTTTTAGTAGTGGGAAGCAGAGAGTGCAGTGATTCATGGGCGCTGCTGTCAGGAGATACAGGGAAGGAAAGGGGAAGCTTGGAGAGATTGCTCTGCGTTTTTCTAGAAATACAATTTTTTTTTCATGAAATCAAATCTCTCTGGGGCCTGCCAAGGGCACCTGGTTGTATTTGGAATATGAACTAACAAGGACAATGTTATCAAAGTACTTGCCAAGGTAGAATAGCCATCCTTGCGGTGCAGTTTCTTCAAGATAAGCCCCTGAAAGTCCCTGAAAAAAAATGTTTATTTTTTGTGACAATATGCCTAAGTCAGACTCACTGTAGAGGATTTTAAAGAATGGATTAGCTGGGTTTAATAGTGTGAATTATTAAAAGAACCTGCTCTGTGCAAAGTATAGGGTCACATTTGATGATTCACTAGGTTTTTTCTTGTCCATTAGTCAAACACTCTATGTCAAAAATGTGATCCACATAAAACTGCTGCAGTCTGATGGTGAATATTTTCCAGCTCTTGGTGTCCAGCAGCTACAGGAGGAAACATTTTCTTCTCTGTCAGCAGAAAAAAAAAAGCCACATAAACTCAGGGCAATGGTATAGGAGCTCCATGCCTTGACACAGACTCTGTAAATAGTGAGGAGAAATTCCTCTCTCCTCCCATATCCTGGAGGAGGGCAGGTGTAGCACGTACATTCCCTTACGACTTCCCAACTTCTCTCAATCACATGGAAGCTTCTAAGCTGAAGGCTGCATCTGCCTTTATTTCAATGCATTATTTTATTCCTCCTGAGCCTATTTCTGCTTTTGGGCACCCTGATGTCTTCCAGGCAAAATTTGGTAACATAATCATGTACTTTTTGAAAAAGATACTTCCTCTGGCTTTTAAAATCTTCTCTTGGTGATTTCATTGGATACCTCTTGGGTACAGTGCTGTGAGAAACAAAACTATTAGCTCTCCCTTTCTCTGTGATGTTGAGGAAATAACTCTGCTTTAATAGATGTCTCCTACATCCCTTTCAACCACCCCTTTGCCAGCCTGAAGGTCTCTAAAGTGTTAATTTTCATGCAGAAGCTGCTCTCTGTCCAAGTCACTTACTCGTTCAGTCATCTCCTTTGTGGAATGCATGGAGCAGAAATTCATTCATCATGAAGGTACACAATGGATTCAGAAAACAGCATAGTTTCAGTTTTGTCTCTGTTTCTCTGCCAGAAATCTCCCACATTGCATTTAGCCGTGGCTCTGCTGAACTTGGAGCGGATGGATTCAAAAAGCATCCATACTCCTCCCAGGAACCCGTTCCTGAATTGCAATGGCTAGTTTGGACCTCACCATCTGGTAGGGAGACCACGGGCTATTTTTCTCGCATCCATTATTTTGGCACTGAAATTCAGCTCTTCATTCTTCAGGCAGTGGATTTTGTGAGGTTTTTTTGTGGGCTTTTTGCTTTATTTTCCCCCTCAGTGGTTGCAACCCATGTAGGATTTTATTATTATGATTAATTTTGTAGCATTAATAGGTAGATGTTGTCATCTCACTCCTTACACACCTCTGGTCCCCAGATAAATTGTTAATAAATGAGTAGATTTATTTTACGGGTCTCTCCGGGATTGCAATAGGAAGTTGCTTTCATTAGGGGAACAGATCGTTTATCTTTGTTTCCTGCCCTCTTTTCCCTTCTCCTTGGTAATGAAAAACAATGCAAACAATTCACTTAACCTTTCTGCTATGACCTGTCTCTCCTGAGTATGCACTTTATGTGGTGATCATCTATCAGCCACACCACCACTTCCCTGGCAAACCTCCTTCCCCATGTATTTCTGAAGGGGTTTTATCATCACCTATTGTGTCTCTAAGCAAGTTGTTGTTCAAAACCCTTTTTGCCCTGCCAGATTGTTGTTCTCCATGCAATTTGTCACGTTTGGGGATCTACGTCCTCCTTGAACGTGACTTTTTGAGAAATGCCTTTTAACAAGATCTTCTGTGTAGCTTGCACAAACTTTTTTCCTTTTACCTCTGGGTGTTTTGGCAGTGTATGATTATTCCGGGCTTGCAATATAGCTTTAAACCAGTTATGTTACTCTTTTAAATTCCCCTTCTTTATTCCTTTTCAAACAGCTGCTTCATTTTTAACATCCTTTATATATAATGTGCATATATATATGTAGACACTATATATGTAGATATATATTTAAGGACATATGAGCAATGCTTACATTTTGAATAGGTCCTAGGCAGCTCAGAGGCAAACTGAGGTTGGTTTTCTGCTTCTAGAGGCAATGATTTTAGCTCTGGTAGTTATTTATTATGTCCAACTGCAGAGGTCCTGCCTTGAGTGAGGTAGTATTGATATAGTCTGCACTGCATGTGTCCTGCCATCCCACAGCCCCACCACTCGGCCTCTTTCCAGCAAAGTCTGAGTGACAGCTGTATTGATATCCCCATCCAAATGGGTATCCCCAGGTTTTGCCTTCCAGCAGCAGCAAAAATGTTGAAAGCAGCCACTCTGAACAGTGCTTTAGACTCTTTTCTGCTTTGCACAATACTGATAAACCAGCAGCAAGCTGGTTTCCATTCTCAGAATGTAGCAACACCCGCTGCAGATTGCCTGTAGGTCCTCTTCAGTCACAAACCAGCAGAAGACAGGGCCATGGCAGGGGGGAACCACGATCCCAGCCCTTTGCACCACCCCTGTATACCAACCCCAATTATTTTCCTACCTGTCCAATCCACACCTCCAGAAAGCAGTAAAACCATTTAGAGGTAGAATCCACCTTATTGAATGAAGTAATGGAATTAACATCAACTCTTCCACAGACAATTAAAATTCCTTTCATTTTGAAAACACTACTGCATTGCT
>JAOEGS010011189.1:0-16464 GCA_025447755.1 Corythornis vintsioides | reverse complement strand
TTAGACTCTTTTCTGCTTTGCACAATACTGATAAACCAGCAGCAAGCTGGTTTCCATTCTCAGAATGTAGCAACACCAGCTGCAGATTGCCTGTAGGTCCTCTTCAGCCACAAACCAGCAGAAGACAGGGCCATGGCAGGGGGGAACCATGATCCCAGCCCTTTGCACCACCCCTGTATACCAACCCCTATTATTTTCCTACCTGTCCAATCCACACCTCCAGAAAGCAGTAAAACCATTTAGAGGTAGAATCCACCTTATTGAAGTAATGGAATTAACATCAACTCTTCCACAGACAATTAAAATTCCTTTCATTTTGAAAACACTACTGCATTGCTGTGGCAATGGTCCTATTAGAGGCAGCAGGACTAATTCAGTCAGCCTAAATTAAGGAATTATCGAAATGTTTGAAGGAAAATGAGTATGGTGTTGGGGTCAGCCTTAAATGTATTTTGCCAACATCTCATTAAAAAATGGGTAAAAAATGCAGTGCTGCATGAGAGATGACTGGCTTTTATTTGAAAGTAAGTAAGTGGAACAGGAGCGAGATGGGGAGGACACACTGGAGCACAGTTAATAAGGTGAATGAGCAAATGAAAACTTCTGCACAGTGATATTGCATGAGGCAAAACTTCAGAGTTTAAAAACAGAATGTGTTTTGTTTAACCAGAGCCACAGAATGTTTGCAAGCACTATAATACATGTCCCTTGCTTTACAGTGTATTTATTAAATGTATATAAATTAGGGAAAATAAAGCACCTTTGGATAACAAATTGGATAACAAACATCTCACAGTGCTGCTGAAAAAAAACATAAGCCCAGACGAAGTTGTTTTACAGAACTTAAGAGCTTCTAACATCATCTTGGTTTAGAAAAACACATTACTTCAAATGCAAGTAAGTGAAACCAAGGGCACACAAGCCCATGCTGAGGTTAAAGGAGGACAGCAGTGTTTCTATACATCCTCACCTTTGCTTTCGTGAGGTGAGGCAAAGCTGTGTGCAAACCAGAATGGTTCCCTCTGCTTGGCAGATGACACCAACAGGAGCACCAATTGCTCTGGGCTTTGCCTCACAGAGGAAAAGAGAAGCTGGCAGAGGAGCACTGTTTCAGATCCCAAGACAAAAGTCAAGGGTGCTCAGCATCTGCACCTTAGTCCCACCAAGTGCTAGGATCACAAGCCCTGCTTGCCTTGATTAGCCCCACCTAGGCTGCACCCCCGCCCATGATCCTTTTAAACTCAGCCCTAAGAGGTTAGACCCAGTTGGGGCTGTGGGTGTGCTAGTAGTCAGCTGGTCTTTACATTCTGGAAGGTTCTCAGAGCTATCATGTAAATAGATGGTATCCCACCCTGTCTCCTGGATGGGTCTACACTGTAGCTTTGTTTTTCAGCCTCATCCACTCCTGACTGAGCTTCTCAGATGGATCTTGGGCCTAATTTTTGCCTTTTCTGGGACTGTCGTGCTCCATTTGCCAGCACTCAGCTCTGCTTGTCAGGTATGAATCCTGTAGGACCTCTGTTAGTGAGGGCACTGCCTGCACCTTGGCTACCCTTGGCTCCTGGGTCCCTTGGTTCTCACCATAAAGATTTATCTCTGTCCCTCCCTGACAAGCCTGTTCTTGACAAGGTATTTAATCTCTGAACCTCTCCTGCTGAGTATGCCAGTCTCCACTGGCATAAGTACTAGTGATGGGTTTGGGTTTGGCTTCACAACCTGCATAACTGGGAGCTAATGACCTCCACAGGAGATCAGGAGTACCATGTGGAAGTGTGACTGAAGAGGCTTTCTTAGCTGGATAGATGAGCAGAGCTTTGTGCTCAAGTAACTACCGAGCACCATCTGATTAAACCTGAACAGCTCTTATGTGTCAAGGTCTTGATTTATGCAACCCTTGATTGACAGAAACTGCAGCTCTGTGTTCAAAATAAATTTATGCTGTTCTACACTTACTTCATTGGACTTCCAGTTGAGCCATCCTTATAAACACCTGCTGAAGCTTAGCTTAGCTCCAGAGCTGCCAAGTTTTGACCTAAACCCTATTTCTTTGGTTACCTCACTGCTACCCACACTTCTGGCTGAATCTTTGAGGAGAAGAGTCTCTCTCTGTTCAAGCTGACAAATTGGTGGTCCACCTTCACAGCACAAGCATCTCTGGTGAATTAGCTGCAGCACAGGGCAATTAAGTTACAGAAGTTTAAGTGAATGGGAGCAGCAATAATTGGCAATTTCTGCCAACAAAATATCTTTCATTTCTGTTGTTGTTTTGGTTTTTTTCCTTCCCATACCTTGGCAAGACTCTTTCCTGTTTTTCTTTCATTACATGGCAAAAGTACGATAGGAACAGGAGGTCGTTTACTCCACATCCTCAATTTAGAATTTTTTTGATGTTGCCAGTTGGTTTTTCTATAAACAGCGAGCAATGTGCAAAGTTCTTGTCAGGTAACAGTCATAATTAGAAGTTTTCTAAATTTTTCCAAGAGCCTTTGAGTACTCACCACACTCCACATTAATATCTTATGGCTCTCTATTTATGCTAATAAAATTAGTGGCATCCAGCTGACCCCCTGTCCTGCAGGTTTGGAGAATAGTGTATCAGGGCAGCAAAGGAACAGCTGGGAAGGAAGATTCTATGCAAAAGTCCTGTGCTGTCTACTTTCATAGAGAAATATTTTAGACCAAGTTCTCCCAGAAAAGCTCAGATACAGAAGAAGGAATAAGAGCTGACTGTCACACATCCATATAGTCAGATAAACATGGCTTGGGGAGACAGGAAAAATGAGTGAACTTTCAGCTAGGTGGGGTTTAAAAAGGCAGCTACAGAGAGGGGGAAAATAAAATCTCTGTCATTATGATGCAGATGACAGCTCTTCTCCTCTGCCAAATGTGTACCTTCTGGTTTTGGCCTGAAACCATAGGTTTGGATCAACAGAAGCAGTTTCTAAATTTGATTAATTCAGATTTAGAAGAATGCTGTACTTAATAACTTCTGCAATTCATTTTATTTTGCATGCAAAGTTCTCCAGTGGGTGGAGTGGAGAGCTGAGTAACTCACGCCTCTAGTCTGGGAGCAAACAAGCCAGCAAGGTCTGCTGGAGATGCCTGTATTGCCCATAAACTCAACCCAGCTTCAGGCTGCAGTGCGAGTCCTGCCTATGATCCCCTTCTCCCAGATCTCTTGGGGCACAGCAGATGATGTGTGGTTCTTGACCACATGAACATTGTGGTTTGCAGCCTCTACAGTCAGGGAAGCATGCCAGGCTTCAATCCAGCAGTGAGTCAGAAGGTGGGATGAGTTGGCTGAAGGCATCTCTCTGCTCAGTTTGAAAGATGGTCTTGAGCTGAGGACTTTCGCCTCCTAGCCGAGTTGCCTCCAAGATTGTATCTTTGGGTGGATTTCCCTTATGTTCTCCTGCTGTTGCTTTGCACTGTGTAAATAATTTAATATTCGCTGGGCATGAAGAAATAACAATCTACTGCCTGGTTGTGGTTTTGTTTGTGGTTTAGTTTTGCTTTTGTTTTTCATTGGGTTTGTTGTTTTGTTGTTGGTTTTTTTTCTCCTGGTAGGATGAGCTGTAAGAGCTTTGCTCTCTGTCCTAATGAGTATTCCAGTATTTATTGTAACTGGAGCCAAACCAGCTTCTGGTTTCTGATAGCTTGATGTTTAGGCCATGTGCTTTACTGTTCTGGATGTGTTTCACCGAGCTCTTGGGTCACCTGCCTCTCACTTGAGTGTCTGAAACCTCTGCAGAACTAAGCAAAGTGTCACAGTCACCTTCTCCCTGCAGTGACCAGTGGTGTCTGATGGACTTGACTCTCTTGTCAAATGTTCTTGGCCTTAATATTAAGTGCCTGAAAATGAAGTGTCTTGCATTAGTCACCATCTTTTTGTCAGGCTTGTTTTATTGGCTTAAAGTCATACATGAATTTGGGATTGGAAATGAACTTCAGGTTCTTCTTGAGAAGAGCAGGAGAATGAGAAGAAAATGGGAAGATTGTTTGCATCATCCTGTATAGTCTTTATGCTTAGATGGGCTGGAGGTGGCAAGGGCTGGGAGGCTTTGCCTTGAATGCTGCCTGTTAGGACTTGGAAGCTGCAGATTGTGTGTTTCAGGAGCAGCTATGTACACGTGTTTGTCTCAGCCATAGACTGTCGCCCAGCCTGAATCCGACCAGAAAATATTGTCAGAGAGCTCTTCAGGCATTTATTACTGAGTGGAGCAGTATGCCTGTGCTGGTCTGCTTCCCTCCTCACCAAGAACAGAGCAGCACAAGCTACAGACAGCCTTCTCATTACTCTGGAAGCCAAGTGCATTTCCTCAGCCAGCTTTCCAATGTAGAGGGCAATCTATATATGCATTAAGGAAAAAAAAAAAAATATCAAAGTGCCCATAAGCTGTGTTAGTCATCTTGGATGTTACTGAGTGACCTGTGAACAAAATGCTTTGTGTATGAAGGGGATGATGCTCTATCTCCCTCCCCTCCTATCCACACTTCTCCAGCCCACTCTTATATCCCTGATCCTCTCCCCACCCCTCTGCCTCCACTGGAAGGAAAAGTGAGAAGTGAAAGGGAAAAAGTATTGAGGCAAATCTTGAAATCCAGATGTTTCAGTATCAGTCCAAGCTGTGGTCTTTGCAGCTTGTAATGAGGAACACTGGAGTGACTGAAAGCCCTGACCCTCAGCCAGCCTTGTACCTTCTCTCACCTACTTCTCTGAGAGGTGAAGTCTGGAGCAGCTGCTGATTTTCATTTTCAGTCTTAGGGTTTGAGCTATTAATATGCCTGGAAAATAACCACATGTTTTCTGAATTATGTAACAGATGTTAAATTCCCCAAGATGAAGAGGTGTCAGCCTGATGGAAGATGTGATGTGAGGACCTTTCTTTTTCCTTTGAGCTGGGTTTCTCCTCTTATTAGCAAAATTGGTTATCTGCTGCTGGAGGTAAAAAGAAAATTAAATACCACCCCACCAGTTTTGACCCAACCTCACTGCTCCCCCTTCATTTTGTGCACGCGTTAATGCATTTCGTGCCTTTCTCAGGCATCAGATTTTGGAGACAAGTGCCATCCAAAACAAAGTCCCATTGAAAGAATGTGTTGTGATGAAGAGCTGTTGAATGAGTCAGTGCGCTCGTGCTGGCAAAGCCGGCTGCAGAACTGGCCAGATCCTTACGCTTGGCACGAGAGAGCGAGAAGCGAAAGAGGAAAGTAAACTTGGGGCCAGGAGTGCTGCAGAGCTTGGCCAGCCAAGGGGCTGGGTTGCAAATGCTTTCCCACTTAACTATTTCAGTGACACTGCTGCCACCAAAGTGGAGATGTGTTCACAGCCTCATTGGGATAGTGGGAGAAGAGTGTGAACACAGAGGACATGTCCTGGGCAGGAGATTAAAGGGTTTCGTTTCTTCCTTCTTTTTGACAACCACTTCTTTTTAAGGTGGTTTTCTCCCTGATCCTTACCCAGAGTGAGCACCTGTGGCTCTACATGGTGAAAGGTCCTCAACAGCTCACGATTGGCATCTAATCAGGAAGGCTCTTTTCTAGGATCCCTGTCTTACGCCTCTTGGTACCTTGCATACAAATGGAGGGAAGCTGTCATCAGCCGTGTGTAACACAGTGGAGTGGTCCTGGGGGAAGAGACGTTTATAAATGTGGATTGAAGACACTGGGCCCCAAGGGTACCACATTTTCTGTGGGTGTAAGTACACAGTGAGACTAATAAATCAGCCTCGGTGCTAATAGAGACGTCTGTGACCCTGCTGACTGCTCTCTCCGAGGGGTGACTTTGCTCAGACATTTATTTCTGAGATCTGCTTTAGCATCTCCTTTTACACACCCGCTGGCATGACAACTGCAAATGCTTGTTCCAACACGATGTGTCCTTTCCTCCTGGGGATGCTTCCTGGGGAAATACAGCTCAAGTCAGAACAAACTCACTGGGGGAAAGCCCTGCTAGAGATGTGAGCTGTGCTCTACCACCACTGTCAGTGTGATTGTAGAGAGGAATCTTCTTGGATTTCTCCCTCTTTTTTTTTTCATGTCCTGCACCAGGGAGTGGAAGAAACTGTAGAAAGTGAGTGCCTGCTAAGTGTGAAATTCAGTAGGACTTTGAATGTAATGGGCATCTCCTGAGTACTGGGGTCTAATCTGGAGAGCAGACTATCTGGCACAAGTCTGGGTCTCCCACATGAAAAATTGATTGTCGGCCACTTTAAAGTAGTAAAAAAGAAAGAAAGAAAAAAAAGTAGTGGAGGCCAGGAGGCTAGATTTTGAGTGGTTTCACCATTTCCCTGCAGTTCCCCTTGGCTCGTCCTTCAGGAGAAGCTGAGTCTTGCACTCGGTGTTATTCATTGCTCACTACTGATTAATGGGCTTCTAATGTCATTACTTATTTCATTATCCAATCAATCTGAAAGATCAGACACCATCTAGAAAAAAAGAGACAATTTCTTACTGGCATTAAGTGGTTGGCTAGTGGGACAAAGCACAAGGTTCACCTTAAAACAATAAGAGCAAGACATTATTAGCAAGAAAATTTGCAGTGAAAGTCATCAGCAAATCTGCATTATCTGGACAAAGAGTGGAGTTCAGCTATCAGAAAGGGTGTTGCAGAACACAGAGATAAGTGAAGTAGTCTGTGAGGACTGTATGCACAGCCTCAGAGTTGATAATAATGGCGGTGGTAGTAGTAGAAATAATATTAATAATAATAATATACCTTGGAGGTCTGGTCCTGGGTCAGGCCTTGTGCACTAGGTGCTGTTCAACTGCAAATGAAATGACAAATAAGTTCTTGCTTCAAAGCATTTAAAAACCATGTGGAAGGAGAGCAAGGCCAGACGGCTGGTGACAGATGGGCAAGGGGAGAAGAGGGAGGTGACAGCAGCCACTGTGGGGAGGGTACAACTCGGGGCCCCAGCAGGCTCCTGGCTGCTATGGAGGTGGTTTCGGGAAGGGTAACAGGGTACATATGTGGATCAACTGGGGGCACTTGCCTGGGCATGATGGTTAGCACAGAGGAAGGAATAAAGTAACTTGTAACAAGAGCCCAAGAGTGGCTTCATCATGGGTTGGTGGAAGGTGTGGGTTGATATCCCCACTTCTCACTGGGATGATGGGCCAATCAGGCATAAGCCCTGCAGGGTCCTGGCAGTGCAGACACTAGCTTGTCTTGGGTGCAGAAGTGAAGGGAGAGTGTAGAGAGGTATGTCCACTGTGGTGGATCCTGAGTCTTGCAGATGTCCTTCAAATGGCTGTGTAGCAGCAAGTGGCATGTGGTGATGGACAGGAGCTTAGTGACATGGTGTAGGTGGTGCTGGTCAGACTTAGAGGCTTTTTTGTGTGTCATAACTGGAACAGAGGTGCTCGCTGAAGGGGATACTCTGGGGATTTGGAAGTTGGGTGTACCTGTGGTGGGTACCCTGAAGAGATACCCATGGAGCTTTTGGCAAGTACAGGGGTGGACCTGGCTCTTCCTCTTGTGCAAGGGTTCTTGCACCCACATCCCTGTAACACAGGAGCGCTGGCTGGACCCAGCTGGCTCCCAGGCACAGCAGCAATATCCACCTGGGAGGGAGATGGGCACACTCTCAACTGTGTGCAGGAGCCTGGTGCCAAAGTACTCCGGACTGGCGCTGGTGGGAGTGGACACAGAGCACAGCTCAAAGTTGAGAGGGTTTGTGACATCATGTGTTCAAGCTTAGTGGTGCTGAGCAGGATCTGCCTGGCGCGTCCGAGGAGATGCCTGCAGATGCCTTGGGTCTGCCCTCTCGTGACTAGTGGGCTGCAGTTGAAGTCAGCCCTGGCTCTTTCATTTGATCTGTGCCAACCCCGCATTGTGAAACGTATGAGCAAATCACTGTTGCCCCCTGGAAGGAGCAGGGCTGTGTCCCAGAGCACACTATTCCCATGGCATTTAACAGTCTCTGCAAACCCAGCTTTTATTTAGAACTGAACATCTGTTCCAGATGTGGTTATTCACTGCCTGCGTCGCTGTGCTCCTGCCATTGTTGTCCTGCTCCACAGTGAAAGGCTGGCATGAATTATTGAAAGATGGAGTTTTAAATAAATGATAAACTGGTACTGTGCGTGCAGTTAAGTTTCTGTCCACTCCTTACAGAGTCACACTCTCGGCTTTGGTGTCCCCATGATGAGCTCGCACGTCTCCCAGAACCTGCCGTCTCATCTGCCTGATGGGGCTGATTGAAGAGCATGGAGAGGGGCAGCCCAAGCATGAAGGTGGCCGAGGGGACGAGTCTCCTGGGGAGAAGGAGGAGCCGCAGCACAGAAGCAGGCAACCCGATTTTCCCTCCTGGCAAGTGCCTTTCTCGTCTCGCACCGTTCCTCGCGAGGGATGAGCTGGCGTGGGGTGGGGGGCTGAGGGGGCTGCTGCTTGCCAGGGGCAGTCGCAGGGTGGGAGGGATGCTGCCAGCTCTCGAGAGCGGGCAGCAGGGAGGGTGCCGGGGTCCAGCAGCAGCTGCGTGTGGTGGGAATTCTACAGTGTAAAATCCAAGAGCAAAACCTCACCCTGGGGAAAGATCTCATGGGGCTGTGCCAAACGCAAACCTACCCAGCCCACCAGGGTTCCCATGATGTGAGGGCAAGGGGCACTCTGGGTCTGAGCCCACCATGGGTCTAAACCAGCCAAACCCTCCTGCTTTGCTGGCTCTTGGCTGGGAAGTCTGAAAGGATTTTTGGAAGCCTGGTAGTCTTGGAAATGGATTTTTTTTGTGTGTGTCCTTTTTTTCCTTTTTTTTTCCTTTTTTTCTTTTTATTCACCATTTTGAAAAATGGCTTGACTCACAGTTGCATGAGGCTGTGGGGATTCACAGCAGACCATCTGTTTCAGCTGTTAGCAGTCATTAATTTTTTTTCACATTATTTGCTACTTTTGAGATACTTTGGGGAAAAAATATGTTCTTGATGGCATTGGAGGACTTCAAAGTCACTTTTTTTTTATCATAGAAGCAATATACAGTGGATGCAGTTGTTGCAAAGGAATTACATTTTTATTTGGCTTTCTAACTTGTCTCCTGTGGACAAGCAGGAGGACACAGTGTGTTTTTTATCTCCTTTCCACCATGCTTTTGGCTAATACCTGCTTTACTACCCTATTGTAATATATTTTCTAAGGAGTTTTTTTCTGGGTTAATTCTAAAGCAGAAAGTTTTTCATTTACCAAAAAAAAAATAAAATAAAGTGATATTTTCTTTTAGGCTGCTATGTTTCTGGAGCTAAGTACTTGCTGATTAAATCAGCCTTATTGTCTCCAGTTATTCTACCCAGGAACTGGAAAATTACTCAACTCCTTGACAGGTGTTCACAGCTGATGGCTCAGATTTGTAGATGGAGTGCCGGGGCATATGGCAAGATAAATAATAGAACAAACTCATCCTATTGACACTGCCCATGCTCCAGCCTGAGCACGTTTGCCACCCTTGTGCCTTGTTCTTGCTGTGTGACAGCCTGTTCCCTGAGCCAGGTGCTCTCAAAGGTGCTGCTCCCGAGCCACTGACTGACAAATTTGGCTCATCAATGTCTGAGCAAAGTGTTAGAGTGTTGCTTCTGCAAGGACCTCAGCTTGGCACAATGGGCAGGTATCCACCATGTGTTTGCTCCCTTTCTGCTTCATTAGTTCGTTCAGCTGGTGCTTGCATTGGCACGTCCTGCTGGGGTTTGCCCAAGAGCCTCACTGGTGGTTTCCCTGTTGCTTGTGTAGGATTTTAGATGCAGCAATCCTTCCTTGAGTTTAAGGGGTGCTGGGAAATGGCAAAGGCTGGTAGCATGAGGGAGGGTGAGCTGTCTTGCATAGAAATGTGTAGATGTAGAGATGGCGACAGATGCTCCAGAGGATGCTGAGTCCTGGCTTTGTGCAAGTGTGAAGCTGTGGCTTGGTGATGAGCAGACCCTAGAGCTCTGCACTGTGCTCATAGTTGTGCTGGTTTGGGTCATGTATCCCTGAAACAAAGAGCTGTGGAAAGGATGGAAAACATGAGCTATGAACTTCCAAACCTACTTGTGAGTCTGATGATGCTGGGGACTGCAGAACAGAAACTGAGTATCTTAGACCTGCCCATGACACCTGGGTGAAGTGACAGCCAGTGAGCTGTGGAGTAATTCCAAGCATCCATTAGGACTGTGGCTTTCAGCAAAATTACAAATGTGTCCTGGAAAATGCTCCTCCAAGGTGGCCAAAGAGTCATTATCATTTCTGGGCATGGGAGATGGTTCTGTGCCCCAGCCAAACCCAGTGTATGCCACTGCAGAGTGAGCTGGCACTAAGGAACACCATGGGGATGGTGGCTCCTCTGTCCTGCTCTCCACTTCAGGGTGGCACATGCTGGTAAACCCCAAATATCTCTAGAGTGCAAAGCAAAGAACCCACGGGACGTGCTCCAGGAGCATCAGGTCTGTGTGCTCTCGTGGGCATCTTTGGGTATGGCCTGAGCCCACCTCTTGTCCTTTACACACGGAGGAGCAGGATGTGTCCCACCCCTGTGTCTCTTGCTCTCATTTCTGATCAAGGCATGTGTCCTGAGTCATCCGGGGCCAGCAGTGCATGGCAGTGCCTGCTGCAAGCTGGCCGGGCAGAAGGTGGAGGAATGCACATCTGGAGGCTCAGAGATGTTTGGTTCCTTTGTGGTTTTCATTTGGAGGCCTTTCTGTTGTTGATTGACTAAATTAAAATTTAAAAAAAAAAAAAAAAGAGAAGCAGGCAAGATTGGGCTTTTTTGTCGTTGTTGTTTCAGAAATGCCTGGCTCTGAGGGCCACAGAGCCAATTTTCATTTTGAAATTCCCTTTAGTTTTATTTTTCAGGTTCCTCCCCCCAAAATATTTTGAGCTGCAAACTGAAAGTAGGTGTCAGATTTTGTAACCCAACCCCATATCTATTAACTGACTCAAAGAGCACCACCTGTTTTGCAAACACAATTTTCTGTAAAAAAGAAAAAAAAAAAAAAAAAAGCAAAACTAATCAGTTATTTTTCCAGACAAAAACACTACTTCTTTAAAATTAACTATATTCACCAAGGTACTTAAAATACCCTAGGCAGATTTTGTGAAATGTTGGTTGGCTCTTAGCTGGGGGATGCTCGCCCCTTCCACCCAGCTGCTGAAGTCTTCTCCACGGTATGGAGGCATCCTGGGGCATGGGTTGAGATTTGCAGATTTGGTGAAAAGGGAGGAAAATGATTAGTAATCCAGGGGGGCCCATTGCCTCTTCATGCCTTAGCATGTGTCTACTCTTGCTTGGGGCCATCCTTGTCCTACCAGGGTCCACGGTGCATCCCCAGGAGACCCCACTTGCTACTCAGGGCACAACCTTTCTTGGTGAGCCTGAAAATCCCTGCTTAGATCTGAAGTGAGATGGCGAAGTAAGAAAAAGGAAAGAAAATATCTCCCCATCAGGAAATTTGCCTATTAACACCCCAGACACAGAAGTCTCAATGGAGCTTTTCCCCTCCAACCCAGCTAAAATGTCTCTCACTGATGGGAAGTCTAAAAATAAGCATGTTCTCCACAAACAGCTTAAAGATGTTGAAAATGAAAAGCAACAAAGGATGTAGAACGTATGAGTCACTAAATTACAGGGCTATCTTTCTAAGAGCAAAACAAAACAAACACACACGCACACGCTCCCCAAAGCCCTCCCTGCTGAAATTCATTGTGAGTTTTCTGTGTTTGGTTTGGGGCTGTTTGCCCTGTGGTGCTTGCACAGAGAAGTCATCTTATTTTTGTGGGCTGGAGAAGGGCTGAAACCTTACCCGTTTTTATTCCATAGTGTGCCAGGGCTGCTCTGTATAAATAAGAGGAGTAAAACCAGTCTGCTCAGCAGCATGAACAGGAGGTGCTTTTCTCTCCCACTTGGGTATTTCTGTTGATTTGATTTGATTTGATTTTTTGGAGACAAACCCTCTCGCATGAGCTTGCTGGATGCTGAGCTGTCTTGTTGGTAAGAGTATATCTCCAGAAGAGTGCTCTTCTGGCCTCAGCTAAGCCACAAGTGTTTGGACTGTGTTGGGAGCAAGCAGATTTTTGTGGATGTAACCACAGTTGTCTATAGCTTTAGTTTGTTGAGATCATGTAATTAAAAGGAGTTCTTGGTGGTTTGGGTATTTTTTTTTTACCCCTCCATGAAGGTCTCATTTTGTGATGAGCTCCTCTGGGGTGGACTCTGCTGCAAAAGTAAAGCTGCTTTTTTAGCATTTGCAGATGAGTTTGAATCAAAATCTTGGTGTCTGAGGCAGCAGGAACAGGGATGGACTGGTGCCAAACCTGTGCCTACATCTGATGTTTGCAGCCAGCCCCAATCTCTCTAATAGGCTGAAATGAAACCTTGGATCCAAACAGATGGTGGAGCTGGAGATGTGAATCTGCCACATCTCAGACCTGCTCTTAGGGTTTGAAGGGACTGGAGGCTGCCCCTTTCTCCTCATCATCATAGATATCTTCATCCATCCTCATCCTCACTGCGGTGTGGGGAGGAAGGGCAGCAGCACCAGGCCAGGCTGTGTGAGAGCCCTTCCCCATGCCCATTGTGGTGCCCGGCTGGCTCACTCCTGCCCCAAATAGCCCATCAATCAATAATCCAGTTGCTTGAGTTGGCAGGTACAATAAAGGCTGTGCACAACGATCATAAATCCTGCAGCCAAGCTCGCTCGGCAATGATTTAGTCTAGATATTTAGTTCTGAAATGTGCTAATTAAACTTCAGAATAAAGCATCCAGTGCAAAAGCGAGATGAATAAAAAGTAAGAATAAAAAATTTCTCCTGGAATAATTAACCATCATTAAAACATGAAAATCCAGGCTAGGGAGCAATTGCACGCCTTCCACAAAGTGTTTCATCAGAAATAATGGGATGAAATTAAGCAATACAGGAATGGAGGCTGAAAGGTGAACAACTTACCCCACTCATGAGACCCATTAGGCCATGTAATGTTACTGAACCCTCCCCCAGGAGGACTCAGATGTGTCTTTCTTAGGACACTGAAAATTGGACTGGACAGAACCACCCCCACTCCCATCCTGTGGGGAATAATTACAGACCTTCTCACTTTAATGGGCCTTACAGATCTTTCTGAATTTTAATTTCAGTGGGTCATACCTGGGCAAAACTATTTTGTTTCAGCAGAGGACTTTCTTATCTGAAGGACCCCTATGTTTGACCCCAAAGGCTTTACATCTAGATATTATAAGGGACATTTTTAAGATGACAGCCTCTTCTAAAATCATACACTGGATTTTCCTGCCTCCCCTTGGATGATGCATTTATCGCTGCCATATGTATCACATGCTCACCCCAAGCTTCTGCCATCACTTCCCTTGGTCTCAGAAAAGGCACTGGAAACAAAACAGAGACCTCACAGTGTCTACGTGGCCATGACTTTGCTGAGCATCTCCCCGCAAGCTGGGTGGTACCCAAATGTAATCGGTCTGACTGGTGTACAGCAGCTTGATAGCAAATTACATCAAGTGATAATCCCCTTGTTATTAGAGTGACAGCTCAGCACTGACAGTGACAACTATCACCCAACCCCAACAGGCAGCCAGGCAGCTCCCTGACAACAACCTTTCCTGCCTGGCATAATTTTTCCGTGCGTTGCTCTGTCACCCTGGTATTATATTGTCTCTCACGGTATCATTTGCAGGAGCGGGATGCGAGTGGCACGGTGTAGCCCTCCCATTCTGGAGAGCACAGCCTCCCATCGCCACCCCACAGAGCTGCTGGGCTACCAGGGACACCTTCAAAACCCAGGTTTTGACACCACCAGCTCTGGGTTTTAGCAGAGCAAAAGAGAAAAGAGCCACTGGCTGGGCTTATTTATGCGGACACAAGTTTGGAGATACTCTGGCTGTATTTAGGGATTAATGAGAACGTGGTCCTTTAACAGTTTTCAGTAATAAATATATGAGATTAATGGATTTTCCAGCTACTGTTTTCAGCCATGAAGGCTGGAATGCTTTTGGTTAATGTCTTCCAGAGCTGAAGAAAAGGAAATTAAAGGCAGGGAGTAATGCTCTACAAATGAGGGTCTTTGCCATCACTGTACTCACGTAAGCAGCCCAGTTGAAGCTGAGGAGTCACAGCTTCATCTGGGCTAAGGAGGTAAAGGTTTCCTTATGGATCAAGAAAAAAAGAAATGAAAAGTTTAAAGGACATGAAGAGATGATCAATCTGATTCTTACCCAGATACAAAAGTGTTCAGTCTCATCATTCACCTTCCACTGATGGTGCTGAGGGACATGTTGCTGGAGCAGGAATTGCCTGCTCACTAAACCTGTGGATGCCAACAACTTAACAGCAATGGTAACATTGCAAGATGCAGCTGGGCTGAACAGTCCTGATGGTGTATAAGGGAGTGGGACCATGGCTAAATTCCTGCCCTTCCATCCAGGTTGACAACCTGGTGAGCAGGAAGAGTGGAGGCACTAGGAGAGGGGCAGCAAGATGCAGAAATCCCATCCTTGGGCAGGACAGCTGAGCTGCTGAAGTAATAATAGTTTAATATTGATGGGCATAGGATTTGTAGTTTACAAGGGAAGCAGAAAACGCAAAAGTTCCTCTGCCTGTGGTTCCTGAGCTGGTGATCATGTTCCTTCTGATAGTAAAATCCCAACATGACCCACAAGGCTGAAAGGAAGAAGACAGGAAGGATTTTACATCAGAAAGGTACAACACAGGCAGGATGTGAATTAAACACCTCTGAGCCATAAAATCAACACTTGCTCTGAAGGCTCCATTCGATGCTTACATGATTGTGGGAGTGTTGCTGTAAATGCTGGGTGGCTCTCCGGGCTGTTTTCTGGATCCAGACGAGGAAGTTTAGATGAGTGTTGGGTTCCCATCACAGACTTCTACAGTCAATTGTTTCCATCATCAGAGCATCTCTCTGTGTATTTAGACTAAATTGTCTTTAGTTAAAGACCTCCCCTGGAAGTACATTAGTCCAGCTTTCCCCAGCTCGTCTCTTGCAGTGGGTTTGCTGATGCTGGGCAATGATCCAAAGAGCACGTGCCTCTGGAGTGTACAGAGAGGGAACTGGAAAGATAAGCAAGTTCCACCCAGCTCTGGTAACCCACTGAAGATGACTGCAATAAGGAAAGGTACCTCCTGGCTGACCTTTGGTGGTAGTTTTAGCTCAGCTGAGGAGCCTAAGGAGACGTTCAACAAGCCAGGAGAAGTGCACTCCTTCAAGCACTTGCTCTTTTCCTCTGAAGACACCAGGACTTCCCCAGAGCTGCCACTGTCTGTGATCTGTGGCTACGTGCTCCTTCCTCAGCACACAGTAGGGGCTCAGGTAAGCTGCCTGGGCTGGGACACTGCATTTGGGGAGATGCACACCTTTGTGCACACAGGAGCTCAGGTGACTCCTGTAGACATGGATATTTTTGCACCAGTATAGGTCAGGGGATGACCTGCTGGAAACCAGCTTCACAGGGAGGGACCTGGGAGGTCCTGCAGGACAACAGGTTAACCATGAGCCAGCAATGTCCTCTTGTAACCAAGAAGGGTGTCCCGGGGTGCATTAAGAAAAGAGTGGCCAGAAGGTTGAGGAAGTTTCTCCTTCCTCTCTGCTCTGCCCTAGCAAGGTCATTTCTGGAGTATTGTGTTCAGTTCTGGGTTCTCCAGTTCAAGAGAGACAGGGAACTTCTGGAGAGTGTCCAGAACAGGACCATGAAGAGGCTGAGGGGAATGGAGCATCTCTGTGAGGAGGACAGGCTGAGAGACCTGCAACTGTTTATCATGGACAATACTGAGGTGATCTGATCGATTCTTATCAATATCTAAAGGGTCAAGAGGACAGGGCCAGTCTCTTTTCAGTGGTGCCTAGTGATGGGGCAAGGGTGAACAGGAACAAACTGGTACCCAGGAGGTTCCATTTGAATAGGAGAAAAAACTTTGCTGTGAGGGTGACAGAGCCTGGCCCAGGCTGCCCAGAGAGGTTGTGGAGTCTCCTCTGGAGAGGTTCCAAACCTGCCCGGACAATGTGATCCTGGGTCCCCTGCTCTGGGTGACCCTGCTGGAGCACTGGGGAGGTCCCTTCCAACCCCATTCATTCTGTGATTCTCCTCCATTGCTAAAAAAAACCCCACCGACAGCTTCTCATCCCACCCCTGCCCCCTCTAAAAAGAGACCCGGAGACGGTTCAGGGAGTCAACTTTTCACGGGGACCATCTCCACATTAGCGAGTCCTTTCGGCTCGTGGTCTTTACTCCGGGTAGGGGCGGTGGGAGCCGCCGGAGGACGGAGCAGCGGGAGGGTGGCCCCTCTCCCTGCATCCCTGGGGCTTCGGGGAGGGGTGGCTGAGGTGTGTGTGTGTTGTGGGGGGTGGCTGGCACCGAGGTACTGGCGAGGAAGGGGTTAGCGGGGGCCTTGCCGCAAGGTGGGCTGCGGCGGAGGGTGTTCCTCGGGCGGGCGCTTCGCCGCCGCCGCCCTGGCCGGGGGCTGCCGGGGGCGGGAGG
>JAOEGS010011188.1:0-16267 GCA_025447755.1 Corythornis vintsioides | reverse complement strand
TCCAGAAGGGCAGAGCACACTGAGGGGCAGAATGTTCCTGAAGGGCAGAGCACACTGAGGGGCAGAATGTTCCAGAAAGGGCAGGGCACACTGAGGGGCAGAATGTTCCCGAAGGGGCAGAGCACACTGAGGGGCAGAATGTTCCTGAAGGGGCAGGGCCCTCTGAGGGGCAGAATGTTCCAGAAGGGCAGAGCACACTGAGGGGCAGAATGTTCCAGAAGAGCAGAGCACACTGAGGGGCAGAGTGTTCCAGAAGGGCAGAGCACACTGAGGGGCAGAGTGTTCCAGAAGGGGCAGAGCACACTGAGGGGCAGAATGTTCCTGAAGGGCAGGGCCCTCTGAGGGGCAGAAGGTTCCTGAAGGGCAGGGCCCTCTGAGGGGCAGAAGGTTCCTGAAGGGCAGGGCCCTCTGAGGGGCAGAAGGTTCCAGAAGGGCAGAGCACACTGAGGGGCAGAATGTTCCCGAAGGGGCAGAGCACACTGAGGGGCAGAATGTTCCTGAAGGGCAGAGCACACTGAGGGGCAGAATGTTCCCGAAGGGGCAGGGCCCTCTGAGGGGCAGAATGTTCCAGAAGGGCAGAGCACACTGAGGGGCAGAATGTTCCGGAAGGGGCAGGACACACTGAGGGGCAGAAGGTTCCAGAAGAGCAGAGAACACTGAGGGGCAGAAGGTTCCAGAAGGGGCAGGGCACACTGGGGGGCTGCAGAATGTTCCCGAAGGGGCAGGGCAGTGCAGGGCTGGGGCCAGGGTCCAGTGAGGGGCCACAGAACCTTCCAGAAGGGGCAGGGCAGGGGCCCAGTGAGGGGCTGCAGAGCATTCCCAAGGGGACAATGTAGAGACTGCGGCCAGTGAGGGGCCACAGAACCTTCCAGAAGGGGCTGGGCTGGGGCCAGTGAGGGGCAACAGAACATTCCCAAGGGGCCAGTGTAGGGCTGGGGCCACAGGTGTGGCAGCAGAATGTTCCAGAAGGGGCAGGGCTGAGGGCTTTGATTCACAGGTGCTGTCCATGAGGCATTATAAACTGGCTGAGCTAGAGAGGGAGAGCAGGCAGGCAGCTTGCTCCCTCTGAAGAAGGCAAGTTCCTGTGTTAAGTAGTGCCTGGAGAATGTTGTGGAGAGGATTTTCTTTCAGCAAAAGAAGGATTTTCAGCTGGAAGCCTAGATGGCTACAGCTCTTGTTAGCTGGCCACTGGTAGCTGAGCAGTCTACATGGTGCAGAGAACTGGATGTGGGAACAACAGAAGAAGAAGCCATGGATCCTGGGCAAAAGGTAAGACAAAGCAGGGGTGACTCCTGGCCTAGCACTAAGAACTGCAATGTTATTTAACTGAACTGTGTCTGGAGGGGTTCTGACTGTCTCTTGGAGGCTGTAGGAGCAGGGTGGGAGCTGCATAGGTGTGTAAGCACCCAGGAAATCAGGGGTCTTTCTTCAGAGCAGAGGTGAAGGTGGCTTAGAGGCTTTTTCTAGAGACCTCTCAGCCTGTGATGTGATCCTTGCTGGGACTGGGTTTTCAGAAGGGGCTCAGCTCCATTAGAGACTCAGCTACTGCCCTGGGTATGGAGCTTACTGAATGGCAGTGGCTCTGGAGGTCATGAGATTGCTCTTTTGGGACTGGCTTGGCTGGAATGAGGGGTCTTGCAACTGCCAGCTGAGGTACTTCTGATCCCTTTTGTAAGGGGGTGACTCTGAGGTTCCAGTGCTCACCACTTAAAGCAGGAGGTGGTGTTACCTTTGTGTGTATAAGGTTTGATGCCCTTTATAATAGAAGGGCTGTCTGAGGGAAATGTGCTAGATCAAAAGTAAATGTGAAAACTTCACCACCCCAGGTTTACACTGAAGGCAGAACAAGCAAAGGGTGTGGCTCATGGAATCAGGCCCTTTCAGTCTCTGGATGGCCAACAGGTGTGGTCGTGTCTGGGTTCCTGGCACAGCTGTGGGTTTTGTGCTCTGAGGGGAGGGAGGCTTTCTGGGTGAGGTTACTCAGGGTGGACTAACAGGCACTTTACAGAGTTGGTTCTCGGAAACTGGTGTTTGCCTCCTGCTAACTAAGCAGTGTGGCACAGAGGTGCCCAAAATATTTTGCTGAGGTGTAACCCCCAGGGCAGTTTTGATGAGCTAGGCAGGAACAGGAATACTGACCCTGGAACCCCAGTAGCTGAAACAAGGGGTTATCTCTCCCTTGCTGAAGAGTCCTCCTTGACTGGAGGCTTTCAGGGAAGGCTGCAGGGTAGCTCCTGAATGCCAGATTGCCTGCAGCTGTTGGGGGACCCTGCGTCTCTGCTATGCTGTGGAGCTGGGGGAGGTGCTACCTCCACATGAGCTGTGCTGAGGAGCTGACAGCCCATGGTGGGGGTGCATTGCTCTGGGCACAGCAGAGCAGGGTTGTTACAAATGGCAGGGCCCCCCTGTAGTTCTGAGGCCTGTTGTGGTACCCCTCTCTGGTGATGGTTGGCCTGGTGGGCTTGTGACCCTGCCCATTAGGCCATGGATGGGAGTGTAAATGCTTTTTGTAGTGCCCTAGAGCCCTGGACTTTCTTCAACTGGGTGTTCTTAATGTGGGCCCAGGGCAGGCTTTTGCTGGTGCTTCAGAATGTCCTGTTCTCTACCTCCCCATGATATACCTGCCCTGAAAAAAAAATAATTTGATAATCTGGTTGTTCTTTGTGTGTGTTCCTTTAATACAGCAACAACCTTGCTGCTTGGCTGGGGTACACAGTGCTATGCTCACAATGCAGTTAAAATCAAACTGACTTTTTAATAAATCAAACTGTCTTTTCTGTGCTTCATTTCTTAGTAACATATTGCATTGGTAGTGGTGTTGGGGAGAGGAATTGGTTTGCTGGTCAAACTTATTTTTTGTTTTGTTTTGTTTTTTTGAAATGGAGATGCACTTGTGAAAGAGATGAGTTTTTCTTCCAATGGGGGGTGAAAACAGAGTGGGGGAAGAGGGAGGAAAATGCTATTTGGTTTGCAACAGATGCCTACTTTTAATACCTGTGTCTTGAACTTTTTCATTTGGAAATAGTGATGGGCTCTTAGTAATTTTGTTGGGGTTTTTTTCCTGCATTAGTCAATAACAGTCCCCCCAGAGATGATGGTGCACAGTTGCTGTCCAGCCCCCACAGTGCAGTATGACACCCTGCTTTCACTGTCTGGCTTAGACCCCTTCCTGCTCTGTCAGATTACAAAGCATGTATCTGAGATGCAGTTTTCTCTGTTGTGAACTTTTAAAACACACCTTTAGTCTTAGAGTTGTCTTCAGCTGGAGAAACATGATTTATTTTTTTTTTTGGTTTCTACTGGCACTAAAACGGAACACTTTCCAACCTCTTGATATTTTTCTGCTCTTAGAGATCAACTCAACATGTGCAATTCTTAGTCATCTCAGTGAATTAATTTTTATTAAAAAGATAGGCTAGAGTTCATAGCAAGATCAAGTAAAGAATACTTTCATGCACAAATGAAGACCCTTAAATTATGCCTTTTGCAGTAATTTCAGCATTATTTACTTTCAAGACTTGTACAGAGACTCAGAGGTCATTCTGTGATTACCAAGTGAAAAACCCCCACACTTTATGCCTGCAGGATAAGCTCTGTATGAAATGAAATGTAGAACTCACCTGCAGCTCCTAGAATACTGTGACAAGGTGTGACTGGGCAAAGCAAACAGGCACCCTCTTTCTCCCCAGAGGAAGGTGGGTTGTTCCTCCAGCCAGGAGCTGCTGTTCCCTCCCTGGGAAGCTGCAGCCTCAGGGCAAAGGTGGCCTGGGCTGCTCTGGGGTCAGACCAGAGCCTTCCTGCAGCATCTGCCCCTGTTAAAGATTAGTCTGCAGTGCAGCACAGGCCTGCTGGGGGATTGCTCCTCCAGCAGCTGGGCTGTGCTGCTCGGGGTGCCTCGGGAACGCTGTGTGCTGAGGTCAGGGGTGATAGTCTCATGGAGAGCTGCTTGGGGTAACCTCGTATGTCAGCTGGAGAGTGTTAAGTATTAATTGTTACCAGCCAAGAGGGCACAGCCCATCCTGGGGTGCCTCACCCACCCCACGACTAGCTGATCAAGGGGGGCTGGTCCCACTGTGCCCAGCGTGGGTGAGCCCCCTTCGGGTACCATGTGCCCCCCAGCTTCAGACACCTTGCCAAGGCACTCCAGTGTCTGCAGGGAAGGGCCACAAAGCTGCCCACAGGGCTGGATGGCAGGTCCTGAGAGGAGGATTTTTAGGGTCTGGTTGACATTTCACAAGGTGAAAGGTTTTGCTGAATCCCTGGGTTCTGTTTTTTGGGGTGTTGTCAGCCTCCTGCTGCCCCTTTCTTTCTGCTAACAGAAACTGGGAGGCAGGAACAAACAGGCCACTCTGGAGATGACCTGACTGTTTGGTCATTGGACTCCTGTCCTTTGGGATGTGGACAGATGTGCTCAAACAGAGCTATTTAAACAGATGCCAGTGGGCAGATAAAGGTGGGGTGGGTATCTGTGTGTGTATGTACATCAGCCTTAGATGCAGGAAGGAAAAGAGCTTTTTTTAACCTTTTCAATTAGTAACTGTCCAAGAAGAACTGGTGACAGTTGTTTGTGCAGGAGAGCCATCAGTT
The DNA here is from genome assembly GCA_025447755.1 of Corythornis vintsioides. Lineage (NCBI taxonomy): Eukaryota > Metazoa > Chordata > Aves > Coraciiformes > Alcedinidae > Corythornis > Corythornis vintsioides. The sequence goes on along the minus strand of JAOEGS010011188.1, from coordinate 11,680 downwards.
GCTGTGACAGCTCAATGAGTCTTGTGTTCTCTGTTCAGTGTCATGCTGGCTTTCTGTTGCTGGCTGTTCAGTTTGAAGTGTTCTCTGCTTTCTTGGGTGACCCTTGTGCATGCAGTAGGTGAGACTCTGGCTGCCCTGAAGTTTGTTCCCAGCAGCGAGGAGAGGGCTCCAGCTCACAGCAGCACTGAGGAGCCCTCCCCTCCTTTCCCACACCCTGTGTCATCTTGGGGAGCCTGGTGACATCTTCTGGTGACAGCTGCATGGGGCTGCAAAGAAATGTTCCCACGGGTCTGGGAACTTGGGCTACTATTCAGTACAAACTACCAGAGACTGTCTCCTCTGAACTGGGGAGTCTGCTAGACCTGCTCTGCAGGGCTTCCAGTTGTCCACTCACTCCTGTGGCTGAGACACGAGCTGGGCCTTGGCTTGGACAGCTACCTGTGCTGTGGATGGCAGAGGAGGGAGGGATGGGTCCTGTTTGTGAGGGACAGCTAAAGGATGCTCAGCAGTGGTTGTAGCATGCTTTCTTCATCCCCCTCTGTGAAAGCCCTGTGAAGTGATGTCAGGAAAATGCATCCTTGAAATGAAGTTGGAATGTTCCAGTGTTGCCCAGAGCCAGGCCTGTGCTTATTGCTCAGCTGCTGTCAAAGACTGTGTTTGCCATGCCACAAATACCTGTAGTAAGGTGAAGCAGAAGCTCAGGTGGTTGAGGCATACTTGACAAATGTGTAATTGCTGGTGGTAAAACTGTGTCACCAAGCCATGTGTCAGGATTGTTGTGCTCTGTGAATGCACCAGAGCTGAACTGCTGTGGTCTGAGTTTCTGGCTCCTGCACTCAAGGCCTGTGGAGACCAGACACAAGAGCAGCTGCTAAACTGTGCAGGGGGTTGGGTCTGAGAAATGGGTATTTGTCACTTGCTTTTCATCTGAGCTAGGGTAGGTTAGCAAAAACTTGCTTCCAGGAACACATGCTGCAGGAGATTCCAATTCTGGCCCAAACTTCTGGTGTAGGAGGTTTGATGCTGACTGTTCAGCTGTTGTCTCTGCACTGAAGTCCTGAGTAGTTTGTGTTCCAAATGCCACTGAAGGAACTAGAATGCTGGTGCTAGCTGGCCATAGAAAGCTTTCTTAGCAAACATTAAATCAGCATCTCTCTTATTCTGAGAATTCAGAGTAAAAAAAAAAAAATATAGATGCATGTTGTGGTGTTGGTTTATTTTTTTATTTTATCTTACTGTAGTTCTTACCAGTTGTCTGTGCCAGTATGATGCCAAGCTGGAGTTGCTAGCAGCAGACAAGCACAGGGTGTTTGCTGGTTGTGCTGCACAGGGCCACTACCCAGCTGTGGGCCAAGAGAGCATTTGCCAAATCTAGGTTGATTCCAAGGAACACTTAGAATTGCCTCTGGTTTCTCCCCTGTAATGAATTCTCCTGGAATGCTGGGTGATCTGCAGGCTCTGACACTAGCTCTGGTGCTGTGGCTGCAAGTAAAGGCAGGAAGGAGCAACAGGGAGGTGTTTCCTTCTTTGCTACCTTACTGCCAAATAAAGTCATTTATAAAGGGGGAGAATAGAGTTCACAGTTAGGACTGCATGCTTTTAAACCTGGGGGATACTGGCCCTGTGGTGTGTGTGCTGTGACAAGCCATGGCCATCATCTGCAAGTAGAACTTGTATTCACAGGATTCTTAAAGAGTCAGAGCCAGGGTACCCTCTGTGCTCGATTGGGACTTCTAGAGGCTTGGCAGTTTCATCAAAGCTCTGGAGAGAAGGCAGTTGCTGGATGGTGGGGAAAGTGTCAGCTGGGGGAACAAGGAGCCCCCAGTTCCCTGAATTCTGGATGGCCTGCAGAGGAAGGGAATCCCTAGACTTGAACAGTCACTGAGGCAAGCTCTAGCTGCTTCAGTGTGTAAAGAAACCCTGCAGACCAGAGAGGCTCTGCAGAGCAGATCAAAACTGCCAGGTGGAGAGCAGGGCAGCAGCAGTGCTGCATGCAGCCAGTGTTTGCATTATTGATCTAGTGGCCATCTCTGTTATCCTTTAACCCCGGTACAAGGGTCAGAGCTTGCCTTTTGATTTCACAGGGAGGTCGTGTCCCCCAGCTAATCCAGCAGTGATGGGGTCTGGTGGTGAAAACAGCTTAGCCCACGTTGCAGAGCCTCTGTGGCATGGAGCTGTGTGCACAGCAACACAGCAGCCCAGAGCCTGTCCAAGGGGCACCATGCAGCTCTCGCTGCCTGTCAATAGACATCGTTCTCTATATTCTATATTTCTATAACTCAGAAACGAGGCTTCCCTTGGCTTGTTAAAAATAAGCTACTGTCATTGAAATGTTAGTGGTTGGGTTTTGTTATACAACTGGTAGAGAATTAGCAAAGAGGAAAAGGCACTGAAAGTCAAAACTTGAGTTAATAAGGCTGAGATGTGACAGTCAGGGTGAGAGACATGCATTGCAAATACAAATTGTTCCAAATGTATGAAGTTTATATTGCCCTTTAAACTCAAGGGTCTTGATCTGTCCAGGTAATGAACAGCAAGCAGCAAACATGTCAGGAGAAAACAGGAGGTGCCTGGAAGCAGGAATAAATGGAACAAGGCTCCCAGTCAGGAGCCAGGGAAGATAGTCAGGGGTCATCAAGAGATTTTTCTCTTTGATTGTTGTGTTGGAGATGTTTGGAGCAGGAGTGTTTCCTGATGGGTTCCCAGAGCAAGCCCTGGGTGCCATCCTCACCACAGCATTACAGGGGTTTGTGCAGAGCCAGCTGTGTACTGGGGATTAGTGGGGCACAGAAGGGGGTGGGTCTGACAGGAGGGCATGGGCTGGATTGTTTTTAAAGCAATGTCAGCGTTTTCTGATTTCAGTAGGTTTTCAATGCCCATTGAATAATCTCATTAAATATAGTTACAACTGAGTCTTCAACAGTAACTGTGATTCTTGTGTGCACTGTTGCTCTGCTTTGTTATCCCTACCTAATTAATGTCCTCTATACATCATGAGTTTTGGGCATTAGCATTTATTAGCTGTGAGGTGTCTGCCCTGACCTCCCCCAGAGTGAGGGGAGTACAGCCAAGGACCAAGGGCTTGTCCTTTCTGCTCTGGCTGCACCCGGGAGGTGTTCTGCACTAAACTGCAGGAGGCAATCCCAGCTGTTCACCCGCAGAGCTCGGACTTGCTCTTTGGGCTGTCACTATGTCCTCTCCCCTGAAGCTCTGCTAGGACTGGTGTCCACTGAGGGAACCAGCTCCAGGGACCATCTGCATCAGGCTTTCTTACCATGGGCAAAGTCAACCCTTCTTTGAGAGCTGCTGTGTGAGGCAAGTGAGTGCAGGAGCCCCAGGGACATCTGCAGGAGTTCAGTGTTGCTCTGACAGCCTTCCAGGCTTGAAGCTGTGGGGTGAAGGAAGCCAGACCTCTGGGCTATCTGCAGACACAGCCAGCAGGGCAGAGGTGTCTGTGGAACTCTGGTTAGATTCCAGTTCCCTGTGCATTCCAGACAGGAGGCCCTGTGCAGTGCAACATCACAGCAGATGGGTGGAGACTGAGTGGTTTTAATTTTTACACACAAGGAAAAGCTTTTGTTGAGAAGGTGAGACAGTGAATGTACAGTTAAAGCTGTTCCAGCTCTGTGCTGAGGGCTCAGGGCAGCAAGTGCTGCTTGCTACCTGCATGCTTGTGGTGCTGGCAGGGCATGGGTGCTGCTCTGCTCCAGCTGTCTGTGTGAGAGACAGAAATAATGTCTTGTGCTAACAGCTTTGGGTAGTTTGGGGCCTTTTGGACTTGAAGATGATAAGCAGCTAGGCTTGCAAGTGGAGTTACAGTGGTTGGTTTGGTGTGTGGCAGCTGCAGACTGTGTGTGAACAGGTGGCAGCTGTGGAGCATGCAGTTTGTATTGTGGGTAAACTTGATTTGCCTTAAGGCTTCTTGAGAGCAAACAAGTAATGGTTTAGGTGACACTGCTACGTTACCTAAACACCATTTATTGATCAAAATAGTGTAAGTGACTAGGAGCTGTTGCAGTACTGCTGGGACACTTTGTGGTCAGTGCACTGTGTGAGGAAAGGCACCATCGGGTACCTGGTGGTGTGTGTAAGTAAATGCTCTTCAGCTACCCTTTTTTCCAGCAAGATTGCTTTAGATGCTGCTCCAGGAGCTCCAGAAGAACTCCTGGATGGACAGTCTGGGATCCAGCTCAGGCTCTCAGTAGCAGCACCTCGACCTTATGGTCACAGAGCCCTGCAGAGCAGGATCCATCATCTCCTCTGCAGCTGCTGCTCTGCAGAGCTGGTGCTGGTCTCTGGCATCACATTGTGGCAGATCCTGTGGGATCTGGGGTTAGTCACAGCATAGTCATCCTCACTTTCTGGCTGATGAGGGGGGTGTCTGGCAAGGGTTTAGTCACAGCCACCAACAATGACATCCAGGCTGCACGGGCACAGCACCCATGCATGGTATGGAGCTACATACTGTAACTCCCATGGCACCAAGGCTGTTGGCAGCAGCCTGAGAGCTCTGAGGTGAGGGAGGGCCTAAGGCACCACCAGCTGTTTGAGGGTACTGCAGGAAAGCCAGAAGGGCACCAATTTCAGCTGTAAAGTCACTGAGGCAGTGCACCTTGGGGCAGTGTTGTTGGGTAGGTCAGGTCCCTTCGTGTGTGGCACTCAAAGCTGCTGCTGTGAAGCACACGATGGGAGTTGAGGGCTTCCTGTTGATACTGAACAGTCTCCTTGGAATGCTGCAGCTTGAGAGTTTCATTCTTAATTCACATTAATTGCCATTTGCACAGTGGAATTTGCCTTGCTATTTTAATAGCTGCTGAATGCATTTGGAGTGTCTGTCAGTTTGAGCTGAGGGGATCTGAGCAGGAATGGTCTGAAAAGATGCTAAGCTAAGTAATTCTACATTTTCTTCAGAAAAAGCCCCACAAACAACAGCCCAAATGCTATAACCTTCCCTTCTAGGCAGCTGTCAGTATGTCACTCCAGAATGCTGAGAGCTCTGATCTGGTGAACCTGTTTTGGAAGCTGAGGGGAAGGGGACAAAGCTAAAGCACAAGAGGAGTGTCAGGCTCTGAACTGCTGTGAGGCCAGCAGTGCTTGGGAGCTCTGAAGGTTCTGATATGTGGCAGTGCCACCCACCACACCAGTAACCCTCCAGATTAAGACAAAATACACCCTGAGTATGACCCCTCCCTTAGGGGAGCCCGTGTTGCCACCAGCTTTGATAAACTCTAGGTCAGGGTAGATGCCTGGGTTTGCCTCCTCTCCACCTTCACACAGCTCAAACACCAGCACAGTGTTTGTCTGCTGGGTGCAGTCCTTCTCATGTACAAGCTCATCAAATGTCAAAGGTCAGAGAGGAATGTTAGGAAACTTATTTAATAGAAAATTAATCTTAACAGCTGTTCAAATAAGAAAATAACCTTCCTTGTGCATCTGTTATTAGCTCTTCAAACTCCTTACCCACGCAGAGCTATTTGAGTGTCCCCAGCACGGGGGCTCTTTGCTGAACCCATTCAGCTGAGTTTCTACAGGATGGCTGCTCTTTCTCAGGTGTGAGGCTGTGCCAGCCCAGGGCTGCTGGGAGGGGTGAAGACAGGGTGAAAAAAGCTGTGGGCAATGAGGTGACACTTGGCTTTGGCATGGGGTGTGTTGGGGGGAAAAGCCTCTCTGTGGGGGAAGCACATGGGCAAAGCTGAGCATGAAGCTGCTGAGTTCAGACCCTGTAACTGCTCTAGTTGTGTGGTAACCAGTTAACTTCAGTGGGTCAAATACAAATCTTTCACTTTTAATCCGTCACAAGAGAGATGCAACTCAGACATTATAGTTTAAGCATGCAACATGTCATAGGTAACAAAACTGATCAGACAGCAGTGTATATTAAATAAATCTTTGTGAAGTAAAAAATAAATCACAAAAACACTTGCTGAGGACTGTGTCTGCAGGCTCAGCTCCACAGCTGTGGTGTTGTTTCTCTTCTACAGCAGCAGCCAAACTCACAACTGATATATTGCACCAGAAGGATGTGTGCAGGGAGAAGGAATATAATCACATTAATGTTTGATAAAAACCAGATATGACTTCCATGTGTTACATAAAGTGCCTTTAGAGTTGGTGCAGTTAGAAACAACCCAAACCCCGTTGATCTCTAGTTGTTAGCAAATGCATACAAACAGGAGACAAACCAGAGCCGTTTCCATAGTGCCAGCTTCCACTCGCATGCCTCCCTTGCCAACAGTAAAGGATAATAGTAAATCACTGTACAAAGATCATCACAGGGTTAAGCATGTTCTCCTAAAATGATTAATGCCAACCCTACCCCAAAAAGATTGATAGTACATGTAAATATAACCAGCAGTGAGGCAGATTCTGTAACTTGAACATGAGATTTGGCATGCTATGGTATGATTCTCCCTCCACTACTCCAGTATTTATACAAAAATGCAACATCAGCCCATACTTCTGGATACAGAAAAATATTGATGTGCTCAGTGAAAGAGCTGCTCTCTGTCTAGCCCACATAGAGAGAACTGCCAACATCACCTTCTCCTGCTTAATGGTCTGGGAACACGAGGCTGGAGGTGTGGAAAAAACGACACTGGCATCAAGTCTGGTATGGAATTAAGAAAAATGCTCATATTTCCAAGTATATGATATTTAATTGTAATGAAATAAAATCTGAAAATGTCTAAATCAATTAAAGTAAACATGAGTTGTAATACTATACCTGTAAAATGATTAATTCCATTCATTGTCATTAGAAATTATGTAAAATATTTATTAAGGGCTTTGCCTACTGAGGCACAACATAAATAGAGTAAGTCCTGCTGAAATGTGGTCAGAGTTCGTGTGGAGCAGCTCTGGCAGCGTGGAGGTGGCAGCTCCAGCCCGGGTCTGCGAGGGCTGCCTGTGCAGCTCTGCTCCAGTCACTCGGGGCCCAGCAAATGGCAAAGTGCAGCAGAACTGGCGTGGGGGGTGTGTGGGGAGCTGATGCTCTAATCCACTCCTTCAAACCCTTGGGCATTTTCCACGGCCATGAGGAGCTTCTCTCGCAAGTCCTCGAAGGACTCGTACAGAGGTAAGTCTAGGCGGTTAAAGCTGGAGTGCAGAGAGACAGGTGTTAGAATCTACTAAGATACCCCCTGTAAGGGTGAAACTAGGGGCCTTAACAGAGATTCTCTCTTCTGTGCACACAGTCCACTTGCAGAGGTTGCCCCTAACTCCCCAGCGAGCACCAAGGCTCCTGTGCCCACACTGAAGCACCCTGGGCATCTACTCTGCTGTGCTCTGTGGGATCTCAGCTGGACTGTGGGGCAGGTACCTTATCTGCATGGTGTGGAGAGGTATGGTACAGGGAAAAGTCTTCTAGCAGAAAGGATTCCAGCTGTCTATTTTGTCAGAACATCTGTTTGGCCTGGTGCTTAAAACAATTTGCAGGCAATGATAAGGGTTCAAATATGACAGGTAATGTTTGGTGGTAGCTACATTTCAAGGTGCACCTTAAGATCACCTCTGACTCTGAGTGAGGGCAGCTCCCCCCTGCCTCTGACTCCGAGTACATACCTACACATACTGACACACTGCTGCAGGGTTCAGAGTATCCTGTTGTATATAAAAGCTTGATGACTCGGGGTGAAATGTGTCAAACAGGAGTGCTCATCAAGCCCCTGCTTTCCTGGCAGTGTAGCCACAGAAAAGCTGTGATTCTCGTGCTGTCAGGACTTACCATGTGTGAGCTCTGGGCAGCTTATCAGGACTTCCCCATTGCTCTATTGTAAACAGCTGAGGACCGTTTGAACCTGTTTGAAAATGCAGATAATATGAAATAGATTGCAGGACGCTACAGAGGTTGCCTAAATATTTTTAACATTAAAGGTTTGCATAAATGGCAGGGTAGATTTTTTTTCAGCTGGTACAAGCTCTTAAGCCTCTGGTAAAGCAAACAGGAATGCAGCTGTTAGTTTGGGAAGCTTCTGTAACTACTGTTGTGTGAGTCTGTGCCACGCAAAGCAAGCTTGGATGTTCACAAGGAAAGCTGCTTTCTCCTTCCTGAAGAGAGGCTCACCATAAAGTTCAGCGAATCCGTTCATAGGCACGCGTGACGTCCCGGTGACGAACTGCAGCAAGCGGATCCGCTTCTCCGCGTCCATCAGCAAGACGGCCTGTGGAGACGGCACAAAACCCACGTGGAATGCATCATCTGGCTGCTGGCCTTTCTGCACTGATGCAGGAGCAGAGTCTGTGTGCACCACCCATGGCCAGGAAAGGGAGGTGATGGAAGAAGCCCAGAGACAGCCTGGGGTGGCTGTGAAGCTGTAGGAGTCTTCTATTTTTAATAAATGATCTAGGGCTATTATGTGAAAAGTGTACTGCTGACTTTTCTGGGGACTTTTCATGGAAGTATTTTAGGTCACAAGCATGGCAAGACACAGACCCAGGACCTCAGCACAGACAGGGCCCTTCTACCCTCCCCAGCACTTCGCATTAGGAAAAGAGAACTTGTAATGGACTCCTCGGAACACTCCAGGCAGAGAAGCCAAGTGCTGTAAAGCAGCATTACCTTCCAGAACCACTGGATAACAGGATGATTGGGGCAGTAACCATTCTTGTAGATCGTGTGTTGTCTCCAGTCGTTGACATCCACATCGCCAAGGCCACACATCAGTAACTGCAGGTGGAAGGAAATGATGATGGTGTTCACTGAGGTTCCCTTTACCTGAAAACACAGTCCTGCTCCCCCCAAAGGACCTTTAAAGCCATGAAGGAGGCTAAAGAGAAATGCAAATGGGAAGGAGAGTTTGGGAGAATTCTCAAAGGAAGCCTCACTGTACTGGAGGAACGTGGTATGCTGTGATGCTTGTATGCTTTGTGTGACAGCAGCTTCTGTGGGGTTTTGCTCCAGCTGACTGGTGTAGGCACAGGGGCTTTAAATCTGTAAGCTACTTGCATGCTTTTATATACTCAGGCACCTCTGAATAATTTTGTGTTTTTATGTGACCAATGAACTTATTAACTAGAGAAGAGAAAAATCTTATTTCCCTCTAAGCAAAGCATTGCTGTATCTAGAGTCACAAGCAAGTGGTAAGTCTAGACCACAAGGCAGCTTTTTGTGAGGGGCTGTACTGATCTGTTCTCTCTGGCTGTCACTCAAACTCACCTCTAGTTCATTTTCATCAAAAATTTTAATCAGGTCAATAGGAAGAAGTTCTGTGAATCCCTAAGAGAAAGAAAAGTTAATTTTACATGGTATGTTTAATGTTTTTATGTAACCAGATCTTGGGCTTCAGGGAGGACAAAGAAGGGTTTGGAAATGAAATGCATCATTGCTGAAGGTTTTTTTTGGTTGGTTTTTTTTTTTGTTTTTTTTTTTTTAGTTAAATTGCTAAGTTATTTCAAGCTCTTAACTTTCAGCTTAAGCTTGGAAGAGAATGACCACGAGGGACAGATTGTATATTCTTATACAAGGCACAACCCTCAAACCAGCAGCATTCCAGACCTTGCCCAGTCATGCAAAGCTTAGGCCAGACACCCACATGTAAGAAGTTGCATTAAAAAAAACTAAACTCCAATATTTGGGTGGAATAAAAAGCAGCTCACACAGCTTACCTCCAGAAAAGCATTCATTTGTTTCTGAACTCTGTTCACAAACCTCCACTGGATGACCAGGCTGCAGGGGAGACACAAACACAGCAGCACCCTCATGAGAAAAAAACAAACCAAGTGCTGAGAGACTTTAGCAACCTCCAGAGTTTCAGTTCCTTGTTTACAGCTCCAGCCACCCCCAACCAGGTGCTGATGCTACAGAAACTGAGCAGCTTCCTAGGATTGTTCAAAGTAATACTGGTGAAAATTCAAATTGCTGAAAAACTATAGCACGTATATTTTCAGCTTGAAAGACACAGGTAATAAAAAGGCTTTGTGTTGTGTAGGGTGCATTGCTGCTGCCCATGAGGCTGTCATGGAGGCTCAGACTAGAGAATTTATTCTTGCAGGATTCTGAGTGACTGACACTTCCCAACAAAGTCTATGAGGTGAGGATAGATGTAACTACAGATGGCAACCTGTGGAGGCACAAACAGCTGGCAAACACATGCAGCATTGAAGCAGAAGCCTCTTGTCACTGTAAACAGTAAGATTTTCTTGTGACAGGATTTCTCTCTAGGGTGATACAAATGGCAATGAGTGCAGAGCAGTAACTGTGCTTTTCCACCCTGGGGACAGCTGGTGCATGTGACTGCAACTGGAAATGTGTACGTACTCGATGTACTCCCTCTTGTTCTCATTTGTCACTGTGATTTCTGACCCATTGGGTTTCAGGTCGACTTGATATGTCTGTGTGGGAAAGAAAAAAAGAACATGTCATCATTTCAGGACTTGCTTCTCACAATTCCGAGCCAGGCACGTTCCTCCTCACAGCAGCATCTTCTGTCCTGCTGCTACTGGGCTTTTTGTCAATAAAATCTGGTGTGACAGTGGGTGCCTGGGCAGCTGTAGGGTGGTGCCTGCACTATCTGCTGGAATGAGGGGCACAGCATCAGTGTTGCAGCGACAGCAGAAGTAGCGACTGGAGTGCAGAGAACTGAATGGTGCCAGTCAGCTGATGGGTTCGCTGAGGCAGAGAACAGCCTTCAGCCAGCAGGGGAAGGCTTGGACCAACTGCCAGTGCCATTCATAGATTCATAGATATTAGGGATTAATTCTTACACAACAGACCAGAAATGATGATTAAACACCCCAGTGCCTTACTGAGACACTTCATCCTGTGCTGGGGATGGTCTCCACAGGTTTCCTGTGTCCTGAAACTTTGCTCCTGTAAATAAACTTGTGTTTTATTTCGTGTTTTATTTCCTGTAACTCCCCAAGTGTGGAGTTGGATAGAAGACACATAGCTGTAGCTCAGCTAAGGGTCACTTTGTTACAGAAGCACACACAGATCTCTGCCTTGGGTGTGCTAAGATTCTCTGCAAGGACTGCTGCCGGCAGGGACAGAAGAAAGCTGTGCTTTTTGTGCTGGCAGCTGCTGCAATTAAATGCTCTGTAAACAAGTCCTGGGTTAAAATTTACTGTGTCCTTTCTGAACATATTAAACTTATAAAACCCCAAAGGGCTCTTTGTCTCACTGTCATTACCCACCTGGCTTCTGCTGAGCTCCAGGCACTTCTCAGGGCCAGGATTGTGAACTCCCCTGCAGCAGGGCCAGGGAGGGGAACAAAGGTGAGTACTGACGCTGCCTGTGAGTGCTACCAACCTGCCCAAAGTTTTCCTCGTCGATGCAGAACATGAGGTCGAGCTCGGTGGGGTCGTTCTCAAGGATCCACTTTAAAGAGTTGTAGTATTCACTGTCCTGGGGACAGAAAGGCGGCTGTAAGGGGCGCTGGAGAAACCACCGCGATATAATCCCTGCCTGCGCCAGCAGGGGGAGCAGGTGAGAGCACGGCCGGGGGAGCGCCACAGGCACTGCCAACGGACCCGGAAGTGACCCGGAAATAAAAAATACAACCGGAAATAAAACCGGAATTAAAAAAAAATAAAAAAATGGGGGAAAAAAAACCTCGGAAGTAATAACACTAGAAGTAAATAAAAAAAAAACATAACTGGAAATAAAAAAAAAACCCGGAAAATAAAAAAAAACCAAACAAACAAAACCAAACCCAGAAAATAAACCAGACGTAAAATAAAAAAG
>JAOEGS010011187.1:22714-34226 GCA_025447755.1 Corythornis vintsioides | reverse complement strand
ATATTCAGGGTGAGGTTGGCCAAGGCTCTGAGCAGCCTGGGCTAGTTGAGGGTGTCCCTGCTCCCTGCAGGGGGGCTTCACTAGATGCCCTTTGGATGCCCCTTCCAGCCCTAAACATTCTCTGATTGACTCTATGATCTTCTTTACAATCCTCAGCCATTTTGCTTCCTTCTCTTTCCCCAGGTAAATGCGAATGTAAAGAGCAAGTTTTAGGTAATCCCAAGGTCTTCTGCGGGATGAAGTACACCTATGGTGAGTGGTTTGTGAGGTGCCAGGGCTCTAAAGGGATGTGCTGCAAGGTGGTGCTGTGCCCTGACAAACCCAGGGGGTTACCTGGTCTAGTGGCAGATCTTTGGTTTATCCAATAAGTATAGACAGCACAGTGCCAAGTCAAGGTGGGTGCAGCACCTGTTACCCAAAATACACTTGTGCCAAAATCATGGGAGAACAAGCACTAGAAGTGTCCCTGAGAGGTTAAGTCCAAGACAGACTGTAAAGCACTGCCACCAATGGGTCACTGAAATGCTGTCTGTAGACCACATGCTCCAAGCACAGTCTAGGAACCACTAAATCTGAATTACAGTGAATGAAAGGAGGGACAGTGATCACCACACAAGACTCCACAAGGAGAAAAGGGCTCCAGCAGCCATTGGAACCTCCCCTGTCAGCAGTGTTCAGCTGTTGCAAGGGGGTGATGTATATTTTCTATGTGTCTGTTGGATTTAAATGAATGAGAGGAGGCACTTTGCTTTCAAGACCTCTTGGGTATGTGCCAGTGAACCACCTCCTTCATACCACAGCAGAGCAAGGAATGCTCTCTGTAGCACTCCCTTCCTTCACAGCCTTCTGGGGGTCTCTTGCACCTTTTTCACCTCACTCTGAAGTTGAAAATACCCAGAGAGTTAAACCCACACCTCTGCTGGCTGTGGAGCAACCCACAAAAGAAAGTTCAAGGAGCTGCCAGCTGTTGAAATATAGCCCTGGCTTAATGATATTAGGAAAAAAATCTGATTGCTCTTTGCTTTGCTCTGCTCCTTGGCTTCAATAGTGACCATGTTTAATCTTGCAAAAGATAAGAAATAATGATAAAAGGGAAAAAAAGTCACAAAAACTCCAAGTTCATAAATCTTATCTAAAGTGCACTCTGGCTTCCCACCCTTTCATCACTCAACATGCAAAGGTGTCAGCTGAACTGGGCAGACAGATGAATTACAGGGCTCATCATGAGCTTCAGGAGGCCATACTATAGGAGGGGAGGTTTTTCTGAGCTTCCTAACACACAGTGTTGAATAAAGCACTGCCAGTGATGCCAGCGTAGGCATCAGCATGGGCAGAGAGAGACTCGTGTGTGGTTACCTCAGCCCTGAGCCTCCACCACACAGGGGAGGACACCAGGCAGTGGGAGCATTCTTGGGGGTATCTATGAGATCAAAATACTCTGCTGTTTGTCCCCACCAACATCTCAGACTCTGCCACTGCATTTGGCTTTGGCAGTTCTGCAAAGTGGGAGGATCAGCAGCAGGAGTGCTCACCAAGGTGGGATGAGGGCAGCTTCTCATGCCCCTGCCTGCTGCCTGGCCTGCTCAGGTCCATCCTAATGCCAAGGCTTTCCATTTAATTTCCAAGAGTACTAAGGAAGTCTTTTCTGAGCTCTTGGGGAAAATAGAGCCCTCATAAGTTTTGAAAATGAGGTCATTTGACCTCTCCCTCTGCCAGTGTGGAAGGTCCAGGGGCCATGGCCAGACCAACTGGCACTATGCCTGCCCACAGGTGTGCCCTCCCCTGGCACCTGCACTGACCTCAAGCTCCCCAGCAAGGAGCATCAGGCTAACTCCACTGTCATTATCCTCACTGCTTCCCCCAGACACCTGCCTTAGACAAAAATAGATCATCCTAAGTAGTTTATACATTCCTGGTTTTGAATTTGTGTCTTCCCAGTGATCAAGGCCAAGATCTTGTCAGCCCACGACAAAGGCTCCCATGCAGAAGTCAATGTGAAGATCAAGAAAGTCATGAAATCTACAAAGCTGAAGATCCTCCGGGGCAAGAGGATGCTCTACCCTGAATCCTGGACTAACAGAGGCTGCACTTGTCCCATCCTCAATCCTGGTAGGTTTGACTCCCTGAGCAGTACCTCCCCACCATGTTTACACGGATTTCATTCCCCCCTCTCCAGCCCCTCATGCCTGTAAGATGAGTTTGCAGCCCAGTGTTGGTCAAAAATTATTGGCTTGTTACATAATTTGGATTCCAACAGCAATCTCCATCAAATTTGCATTTTTTAGAGAAAAACTTGGTTCATTCTGTAGACTTTCAAGCATATGATTTTCTCTTTATGAATGATAAGAGCTTTAGCAGTATCAATCTGTTCCCAGAGGGAGGAAGGTGCCCATCACACCACAACTATATGACAGATCTTTTCAAGAGTAATGCTAATTTGAATCCATAAAAATACATTTAAATCTAATTTGAGTTGTACTGAAGTTCTAATCTAAACTGAAGAGAACATGTCTTTTTGTGAGTAACAGTGATTTGCATCTACAAGATTTTGAAGAGATTCTCTAACACAGTGAGAGGTGAGCTTTGGCTTCACAGCTTTTTCTCATCTTCTTACTCTGAAATGGAATATAACTAAACAGTGCATGCAGTCTCCAATGCAGACAAGGAGATGCAGACCCAGGGTTCTCTTCAGTAGAGCAGAACTAAGCTACAGCTGACACACCTTTCTTTACAACTCCAAGATAAAGCAACAGTTACCAGCTAACTCAGATAAAGAGTTTTCTTTCCATAAGGTGCACACATCACTTGAAAAATCCCCAATCAAAACGTTGACTTCAGTGCTGAGCCAACCCCTGTGTGTGCAGCACTTGGAACTTTGCAGGAAAAGAGCTGTGATCACACAGGAGGGTTATTCATTGATGAGGTGTTTGCAGTCTTCTTTCATCTCCATCAGAGTGACTGTCTATGGCTTTGAAGGCCAAGCTGCTGTGATAGCATGGCTGTGGTCAGGAAGACTTGTCAGCTCCAAGGGTCAAATAAATCAGCAGCATTAGGACTCTCCTGTGCATTAAGAAGTGTAGTAAGAAAGTATCCTCAGTATTTTTTAATATATATAATATTTTTTTTAGCTACCACATTAATTTTTGGATGGTCACCAATACTATGCTAGCAGATTTAACCCTCTCTCAGAGTAAGATCAGTTCATGACCTCCAGACCAACCAACAAGAGACAGATAAAAAGCCAAGCTGACTCAAAACAGCAGGGATGCTGGCCCTGGCAGGGAGCTCCTCCTGCCATGGGAGAAATGATCCTCCTTGTTAGTTCCTGGCACATTCATGGACAATTTAGGCTGTTAGGATCTGGGGCAGTGTTTTTTAGCTAATTCAAGCTCAAGTTCCATCCCTGCAGTTAGTTTCTAAAACATCTGAGGTAGAAATGAATGCAGCTCTTTTCAGTGTGACTGCCACCTCCTCAAGCAGTTTTGGAGTGTTTGCCTCAGCAAATCTAGTATTGCCTCACCAGGGTCCAGCAAGGAGACACTGACCATTCTGAGCAAGACACCAGCACTTGGCCATCTTGCACTGTCATTACTGGAATGTGCTGAACTGACTGATTGCCAGGTCCAGTTGTATTCAGGGAGTGGTTAGGCAGGTGGCTGCCCAGTGAAGCAGCTCCCAAATGAGGTCTAACAACTTGCAGTGTAGCCCCAAGTCCAGGTTTCATTTCTATTGAGAAGCTAACAAAATCTCACTGACTGATGCACCACAGGGGTCATTCTCCCATAGGGGTACAGATACATGACACAATATATATAACTATTTCTACATATAAATGGGGTTTTTTTTACATGCTACTAGCTACCCAGGCTGACTTTGCAGCATCAATAAGCCTCTTAAGATGTGCAGTCCCTGACTTCTTTGCTGGTTTTCAGGCTTGGAATACCTCGTGGCAGGGCATGAGGATGTCCGAACAGGCAGGCTGATTGTCAACATGAAAAGTTTTGTCCATCAGTGGAAGTCAGCCCTTGGAAGAAAAGTCCTGGAGATTTTGAAAAGAGACTGCAACTAGAGGTGTGAGAACTGCCACAGGCATTTCTTTATGCACAAAAAGCCTTCAGAGAGAGAAGACCTCTAGGATGAAAACTGGAATGTAAGAAAATAGTGCCAAAATGTGTGTAGCAAAGGCATTCAGAGTTGTAGGCACTGTCTAATTTAACCCTTCCTGGCCAATGTTCATTCACTTGCCTGTAGCTTTCTTGCCAGGGGCTCACCTGAGCCCAGCTCATAGTTGTGTTGAGAGAAGTAAAAGGAAGGGCAGATGCTTGGCTCACTCCAGTGCAACGTGGAGTAACTCCTACAAAGCCACTGATCACCCCAGACTAAACTGCTACTCCAGAGAAGGAAAGCATGCCCGTGACCTACAGCTGAGAAGCAAAACACCTCTGCCAGTGCCACCAGAACAGATCCTAAGTGACTTCCAGAAGCTCCTGGAGGATGCTGTGGGGAAAATGGTGGTCGCAGCAGCAGGCTGGCTCTGGCAGCAGCGTGGCAGTGACAGCTACTCTGTAGAAACACCCTCTTGGGTTAGGAACCCATCAGAGAGAATCATGACCCACTGGCTCTTAACCTGGTCATCCTGCTGAAGATTTCAGGGGCTACATTCTCTGCTGGTGCTGGTGAGGACAGAGCTGGTGGAGTGAATGGAATCCCTCTGCCTTGGCACAAGCACGACACAGGGCAGAGCCTGGCTCTCCACCCACTGCATGGCTGCAGAGAAAAGCCAGCTCCAGAGGGTGCAGCATTTCTGAGCTTTTGTCCTTGAAGTGTTAAAAAAAAAAAAAAAAAAAAAAGAACCTAGCCCTAGTGTAACTATTTCATTGTATAAAGCACTTTACTTAATCTGCCACTTCACGGTGTGGGAAGTCTAATTGTGTTGAGGATAGAAGAGGTTGAAGGTGGCATGTGAAACAAAAAAACTCCCTGAAACAGAAGCACTCCTGAAGACCCCTCCAGTTGGATGGTGTTAATGGTATAAAGGGAAAGGCCAGCCTGGCACTGGCCACTCAGAGTATCTGAGGATGCAATCCAAAAGAGAAGAGTATTTGCACTGAAGTCCCAGCCTCAGCCCAGCACTTGGACCCTGTGGGCAGGAGACTCCAGCAAGACTTCACAAACAGTGTGAGGAGAAGAAGAGACTTTGAGGTTAAAAATTGCAATTGCCAGAAGAGAAAAACTCTGCTGCAGGAAAAGGAGTGGATGTGGAGAAGAGAAAGGACTCACGTTCGCTTATCACAACCCAGCGATTCACAGTGGGCCTGGAGTTTATTTTATTGTCATGTTAGTATTTAAAACTGAACATTTCCTTTGTTTTCTGCTGTGTTATTGTTTGCAATATATATATAGCTATTTTACTTCCTCATTAACACCAGTATGGAATATAGCACAGTTTACTTCAGTTTTCAGCACTAAAAAATATATATTTTTTTTTTTCTGTAAAGCATTTTCAAACCACATTGCTTAGAGTGCATTTGGTTCATGAGTGTGAGGTGAGAGGAAAGGAAGACAAACAACACCAGAAAAGTCATGAGTCTACCTATCTGCCTTACATATGTATTTTTCTTTCAAGGTCCTGTGGACTCACAAAAAAAAAAAAGATACTATTTTGGTAATTCATTTTTATATCTCATGTATGTAATAAATATAATATGATTTCAACAGCTTTGTCTCCTGTCACTGTTTACTCCACTGGTAATGTGGTCTTCATGCCTGCACTAAAGAGCACAGCAAAACAAATATATATATATATATATATATGCTGACCAGATCCTTGCAATCAGACAGTCCTGGTGACTGAGCTGCAGAGCACTTACCCATAAAAAACAAGCCAAGCATGGTGGCACAGACTCACTCTCCTCATTTGAAACTGTAAAGGGAAAAAAAAAAAAAAAGGCAAAAGGCTGTGGGAATTAAATGCTGAGGCAAAAGGTCTATAAAAACACCATTGAGTGAAGTCAAGCATCAGAAATGAGTGACCAGGGGGTCGAGGTGTAACCCACAGCATGAGCAGCAGCTCCCCAGGTGGGTGGTTAATAAGTGACTGCCAGGGCACCATGCTGCAGCAGTGCCCATCTCCCCAGCAGAGGAGAGGGCAGGGAAAGACTTCCTGGCTTATCCATTTAGTCCCATTTTCTACATGTATAGGATGTCTGTCTCTGCCCACCTGAGGAATAGATTTATTGCTTGGCAAGTCCAGGAAGAGCAATGCCTTGAACAGTCCTGCTGTGTGACAAAAATCAGTGGCAGGAAAAGCAACCTGGTCATAATCAGAGTTGGCAGCAGCATCCCCTAAAGGATCTTCTCTTCCAGAAAAGAGTCTTTTCTTCTTCTCTTGGCCTCACAGACAAGAGTGTCTGATGCAGGCAAACCAGCTTCCCAGAGGCTGAGCTGCCCCTCTCTCTACTGTGCTGCTTCTGGCAAGAGGAAAGCAGGAGTGGCAGGGTTTCATGGACCAGAGAGGTAGCAGTAGCACTGGGAGGTACACGAGCTCTTCTCAGAGCATCCCCATGCTGTCCTCATGCCTCACCTGCACAAGAACAAGCACCTCCCTGCAGCTGAAGGAAACATGGTGGAGTCTTCAACCTCTTCCACCTTCTGGTGGTTAACACATGAGCTCCAGCAGATTCTTTGACACCAAGTACAGAACACCCATCCCTTGACAAGTCCCTCCTTGCATTCTCCAAGCCCAGATCCTGTGCCACGAGGGCTGCCAGGACCAGGCACTAAGGCAAATATGTACACTGCTGTGGGAGGGAAGCTTTCTAGGTGAAGCACCTGCTGTCCATGTCCAACAGCACATCCTCCACCTTTCAGGAGATGCTACTGACAGGGGCCTCCTCTGCCCTCAACATCCCACACCAAACTTCAGTTGGGCTTCAGAAGTGGTGTCCCCTTCCTTCAAGGTGTGAGCCAGGAGAGGGCTCAGGGCTGAGCTGGCTGCACGTGCCCAAGGCCCAGCCAGCCATCAGTTGCCCCAGAGGAATGCAGTCTTCTAGTCACAGTGGAAAATAGTTTAATATAGTTGCTCCAGCAGGCTAAATCTTATGAGATATGACCATGTTGCTGAAAATGAGCAAACATCTGGTACTACTGGCCTGCCTAAATGGAAAGCTGGGCTGGTATGGGTAAACATAACAACTCAGGAACAAATAGCTGCAGTGTATTTTTTTTTTCCCCTTTATTTTTAGTTATCATATTGACTTCAGTATCAACACTGGATAGAATAAACATCTCAAAAATGTCCAGTGGCTGCTGCCCCCAGCATCCAGAGGAGCCCTGCCTCCAATAAGGCAGGGTGAGATCAGCTGCCTGTGGCCCTTCTGGGTTGATGTGTTGATTTTTGGATGACAGTGATCCCAAAGCATGCCCTTGCCCAGGGGTCACAGCTTCTTGCCTCTCTTTTCCCACAGTTTAGCTCAGAAACATCATGAATGCCTTTTATTGCTTCAGGAGAAGGCAGCAAGGCCTCAGCAAGGCTCACAGGCTGGGAAACATTCTATATATGGGAAACTTGTTGGCATATTGAAAACATTTGCATGGCCAAGAGGCCAAGATGCCACAGCAGGCACTGGGAGAGCCATTCTCTGTGCCCCTCCTAGCTCCAGGCTGTGCTCATCCCCTCATTTCTCTGTTACTTTGGTGGGTCCTTTGGAGCAAGAATAAGGCTGTGATGTGCTCGTGTGTGTGATGTACTCATGGGTGTGATGCACTCATGGATCTGCTTAAACCCAACTGATGCACATAGCCTAGGGAAAATTTCATCATCTCCAAGCCTTGTTCCCTGCAGTGCAATCTGCAGTTCAAGGGATCTCCAAGCTCTACCTGGACACTTTCTCAGCAGTAGAAGATACACAAAAGAAGTTTATCAGGCTGCTAAGAGATCTAGGGGAGGTGTAGGTGTGCAAATGCAGCCCATCTACAGACTCAGGACACATGCTGAGGTCCTGAAACATGGAAAAAACATGAGAAAAATATTTCTAATATTCTAACCTGGTTATATAAAACATGTTTGCTCTCTCCTTTTCATCAGAGCTCTCCTTTGTTTACATCAGGTGCAACTGATGGCTGGACCTTGAGTATTTGTGCAGGCTCTGTGTGGTCAAATCTGCTGCTTAATCTCTACTTGAGCTTTATCTCAATAACACCTGTAAGAGATAAGAAACATTATTTCAGGTAGGCAAACAAGGACTGGAGATATGCTGCACCTCATGCGGGTGTTGGTGGCAGGTGGCAGTCGTGCAAGGATCCCCTGAGCCACCCAGGCTTGCAGAAGGGCACCCTGAGGAGGCCATTAGAGCTGCCCAAATGCCTTACAGAGGCAGATAAATGCAGAGACAGGACCAGAGAGCACCACCAAGATGGTGATGGAAGAAGAGCAGAGAAGTAAGCACACAGTCCAGAGAGCAGAGGATTAAAGCCACCCTCTGCAGGGGTAGGGAAGTTAAACAGAGCAGAGGCTCAAGCATGGCCTCAGCAGCTGAAAATGCAGGAACAGGGAACCCCAAGCACAGGGAGATGATGAAGTCTCAGCCATCACTGCCACCCCTCCTTGCTTGACTAAACAGAGCTGATCAACCCCTTCCCCCTCAGAGCTGCAACAGGGATCACATAGGGATCATCAGTCCTCAAAAAGATCCCCAAGAGCTGCTGGGGTGGCTGGAACAGGGAGACCAATTCAAGATAGTCTGAGCTGGACACGCCTGCAGCTGGCAGCTACCTAAGGAGTTTGACAAGGCTCATGTGGAGCTGTGTGTGCAAACTGAATGTGCCCAGAGCCTCTCTGCAGCCCAAACAACCTCTGAAAGAGACATTCAGGAGGGACACTGGCCTTTGGCAGCCCCAGGCACAGGTCAGAGCAGTGCCAGGAGCCACGCTAAGAACTTGGTGGCCCAGAGGATCACCTTCCAGCGGCTGGAAAAGTTCCTGAAAACCATGTAATTTATTCCCATGTCCGTACCTCCGGAGAAGCAGCACATCCTGCCTCGTGACTTGGCCCTGGCCGCAGCCAACAGCTACAAAGGCAGGAGGAAAAAAACAACAACAAGAAAACAGAAGCCAAGTTATGAAGAAGAAGGGGAAAAGAAAATATTTCCCTGGTCGCGGCGGGTGACCAGCAGGAACCCAGGCAGGCGCCGTAACTACAGTGAACAGCAGGGACAAACAGGCCGGCCTCAGGCCTCTGAGGAGCCCGACGCCCCACGGCAGCACTCCAGGGGACCTGGGTGGGTGGTGGTGCCAGTGGGATGGGCCAGCACTCCCAGTCCTCCTCCGGACGTAAACAGGACGCCCCACCTCGGGTTGATAGCGATCAGCTGGACAGGGCAGAAGAGGAAAGAGGCTGGGCCCCTGCTAGGCCCCTGCTAGGCCCCGGCGGCCTCCAAAATGACAAAGCAGTGTCAAAAATGACAAAATGCAGGCAATGTGCAAAGAACTTGGAGACTGAAGGATGAGAGGAGGAGAAGGGGTGCTGGTGGATGATGGGGGTGCTGGTGGATAAGCTGGACATGAGCCAACAGTGTGCGCTTGCAGCCAAGAAGGCCAATGGGCTGCATCCAAGAGAAGTGTGAGCAGCAGATGGAGAGAGGTGATTCTACCCCTCTGCTCTGCTCTGGTGAGACCTCACCTGGAGTATTGTGTCCAGCTCTGGAGCCCTCAGCACAAGGAAGACATGGAGCTGATGGAGCGGGTCCAGACGAGGGCAACAAAGATGATCAGAGGCTGAAACACCTCTCCTATGGGGACAGGCTGAAGGAGCTGGGGTTGTTCAGTCTGGAGAGGAGAAGGCTCCAGGGAGACTTACTAGTGACCTTCCAATACCTGAAGAGGCTACAGGAAGGCTGGAGAGGGGCTGTTTCCAAGGACCTGTAGGGAAAGGACAGGGGATAATTGGTTTAAAATAGAGAAGAGTAGATTTAAATTGGCTATCAGGAAGAAGTTCTTTACCTTGAGGGTGGTGGATCAGTGGAACAGGCTCCCCAGGAAGGTGGTTGATTCCCCATCCCTGGTAATATTTAAGGTGAGGTTGGCCAAGGCTCTGAGCAGCCTGGTCTAGTGGAGGGTATCCCTGCAGGAGGGCTGGACTAGGTGACCTTTGGAGGTCCCTTCCAGCCCTAGCCATTCTATGATTCTAAGGCCTGGGGAACTTCTGCCACTTCTGCTCTCTTGCCTACACTCTGTGCTGGTGACTATTTAACTTTGACACATTAAAAGCAGCAACAATCGAATTCTTCTGAGTGAAAAAGCACTTATAATTGGATAATGGCCACTGAGCATCAGTAGCTGGGTTGCCTAATGCCTGAAGGAAAGCATGAGAATTTTTTTCCACCCACAAACCTATTATGAAGCTGACAGGGTCCTGCTCTCTACAATCCCCACTAATTTTACTGCTGGGCTCCATGATTTATGACAGCTTTGTCTGACATTCATGAGACAGACAGGTATTGTTACATGCCAACATAACCCGTGTAGCAGCCATGGGTTGTTCTCCACAAATGACTGCACTCCAGTCAGCTTTGGAAAACTCCAGGCTTTTGTACAGGGAAATACTAAATAAATGAGAATCACTTTAAATTCCAGTCTCCCTTTCCACCCTCAGGGAAGCCCAACACATGCCAAAGAACAAGGATTGCTGCTTGTCCCATGTTCAAACAGCAGGCAACCTTAAATCCTTAGAAATCCTTGAATACCCAGCAGATGATGACATACACCAAGGACATACTATACCTGTCATTTAAACCCTCTGTGATTTGGAAAAAAACAAACACACAGCAGTTAGCCAGGAGCAAAGGAGGAGTGACCAGCTGGCATCCTTATTCTTCCCCTTCCAGGACTCTATTTTCTTTAGCTGTCTTTTTTGTTGTTGTTGTTTTTAGGTTTGTGTTTGGTTTGGTTTTTTTATATAATGTCCGAAATAGAGAAAACAAATAGAACTAAAATATCAACTACAAGGGAAAATACTATCAGGAGTTCCTGCTCACAAGGCTATCCTGGCATTTATTTGGGGTTGTTGACATATTTAATAGCCAGCTGGTCTCTGCCAGCTGGATGCCAGCTTCAATCTCAAACCCACAACTGAGATAACTTCTTGCTTCAGGCTGCAATTTCTACACAGTTATTTTTTTCCTCTGGTGTGAGTTAGCAGTACTGTGTATTGCAGGGGACAGCTTATCCAAAGGCATCTTGAAAATTAAACCTACATGGCTAATCCATGAGTTTCCCTCACCTGGGAAAGCAAGGGCTTTGCTTTCAGGTTACATTAAGGATTTGGTTTTTTCTCCTTGCTGTTCCTTGAATAAACAGTATTTTGATAATAATAAGTCATAAAGGTCATAATATCATAAAGACTTATCCTTTTTCTTCCAGTTAAAGAAATTAATTGGTCAATTACTGAAGCATCACATAACTAACCCCCACGAGACGCTCCACCCCCCCACACAACCCAAGAAAACCCAACTTT